>JAKTVU010000081.1:0-28023 GCA_030581855.1 Yueomyces sinensis
TATTCTTTATAAATTAATTTTTATTTTTTTATAGATTATATATTTAAACTCAATAGAAGAATAAAAATTCGAAGACATACATTTTTGATATATGTTGCCAATTATATTTGATAAAAGCTTTCAATGAATTATATATTTTATCACTCCAAGCATCTTTTGATTTTATGTTTGAAAATGCCGTATCCATATATAAATGTTGTATAATTTAGTAGTTTGTTTTTATAAATCTCTTCTTGATTCTTCAACCGAAAATATAAATGTTCGATTGTTGTGAGATTCGGAGTTTTATTTGGAAAAGAGTGCTTTAACAAACTCCGTGAAAAATTATGTGTATTAAATCAGTATAAGATATAAAAAATTGGAAAAAGATGCATAATCAACAGATTTTACTTAAAGTCTTCTTGGATAATTCATTTATGGTTCAAAGTACGTTCATTTTTAAGAACCTATTATTCTCTATTTCTTTTTTTTTACCTTTTGCGTATGCACTTCAATGTGATCTCTTTATATACTACTCTATTTTATGAATAAATGGTAGTATCTAGGTCATTAGTGTCACCGTTATTCAGCAAACTATGGAAAGCTCCAGAAGGATTTTTGTCTCCTGCTTCAATCACCATGCTTAGCATGAAACCTTCATACTCCTTATTTCATACTTTCTATTCTGATCTATCATAAGCTCTTATCCTCTACGCTATATCATTATTGAGCCTTTCTGTTTTGTCATCTCATATTTATTTTGTTAGTCGGAGGCCATCTTTTGGCTCACCTCAATATCATGGTCTGCATCACCATAAGAACGAATATAAACTTCACCCACAATCATCGAATTTACTCCAGGTTGGTTATTTTGTCCAATTGCAGCACAAAATTTATTAGCCACTTCATGACATTCTATTTGACAGCAATCTTGGATTTTTGTTTCAACAGACTGAGACAGAGAGACTGTAACTTCTTGTGCCGTCTCATGATAATTTAATTCCCAAAATTCTGCGGCACCAACGTTCACACCATAAGTATTGAAAGTTAGCCATTGGCCTTCATCATATGCTTGAAGACTAGGAATGCCACTTACAAAATCAACATAACTGGATGCTGCTTTAGTCACTGCCGATTTTTCACTAAAGACAGTTATATTATAGGATTCATGATTTATTGTCCAAGTGTAGTATTGGTTGTCATTATCTGTAATTACTAATGATTTTTGTAATTCCGGAGATGCAGATAAAACTGCAGCATGAACTACATTATCAAAATAAGGACCTAAAGTCTTGTCCAATTTAGTAATAAGGTCATATGCATGAAGTCGTCCTTCATATAAAGAAGCATTTGTTAAAGGTAAGGACATGGAAACAAAATGTATATCTCCTCTTGCTATTTTTGAATCTTTCCACCATTCCAAGCCTGATTGGCCACCATGAGCTACCAGACCGACAGCGATTGCTGAGGAAATTGCACCTACAACGTACACCCCAATGCATGCAGTTGCTGGTTCAAATACCTCACCTAAAATAGATGCCAGGGCTAATTCATTACATGTTTCCAGTTTTACATAAGAAACACTATATGCGATCATCGAGAAAAATGTCATTCCAAAAGTTAAACCAAAAGTAGCCCATCCTCTCGTTTTCAACATTGGAGGTATACATACCATACCTGTAGCACTAATAGTAGCAGCCTTTGAAGCATTTTGGATTACATTGTTTTGGTGTTTATTAAAAGATATTAATACACAACTAATTATCAAAAAAAGTGCAAATCCACAGAAAATTCTTTTTTTCCAAATCTTCTTTTTAAAATTGAATTGCTTCTCACGAAGGTCTTGAGAATAATTAGTATCTAATATCATTGTTCTCTTTTAAAGTAAAGAAATAAGAAAATATATAGCCTGAATTGTAACTTCAGGAAGTGTAAAACATGGAGTTTTTATTATTTGTCCTACTGCGTGTCAACATACAACAAATAATATGCTCTTTCTCTTAATTCATCATTCTGAAACTTCCTCTGCTGAAAGTGCCTATAAAGATACAGAAGATATTGACAGGAAAGCGTGTATCGAAGTGAAAACAATGCACTATTTACACCTGTTTATCATTAATTAGAAAGTAGTAAAGATATTTAATCGTTTAACGAAGGTAGAAACTGCTTGCTTTTCTGGGAGAGTTTTTCCGTGAATATTGCTAAAGTTGTTTTTACAAAAATCTCTTGGCTGCCTTTGTTTCTCAAATATTATATTTTCTGTAGAACAATGATTTTGTTGTTAGGTGATTTCTCTGAATAGGAGTAACATATTTAGTCAATCGGTATCTCATTAGATCTAGAAATGATGCAAATTTGAGGTGTCTGACAAAATTAAATCTCTTTCATTATACGCAACACGGATTTTCGAAACCTTTGTCCCTAGTGATAATGTCATGAAAATTGATTTTTTTGTTTCTAAATAAAAGGATGCTAGTTTTTATCTTGAAACGATTGTTGCCATATTAAATATTGAATTATTTCATAATATTTTATTTGAATCAATTAAAATAAACATTGAACATTATATAAATTGTTATAAACTAATTTTACTTCATGACAAATATTATTTATATAATTTGTATTTTGCTTATATTTACCGTCACTATTATAGGGTTATGCAATAAGTTACCAAGAATTAGAGTGTTCTTTAATTTAAAATTCATTGAAAGGTCTACTGGAGTTTTCTGAAGAATATGCATTGGAATATCTAGTGGAATGTACTGGAGGATATGCCGTAGGAATCTAAAAATTATCTTAAATATTATTGCAGGCCTTGGCATTCATTTCTTGCTCGTATCACATTTTTTTGTCCTTTTATTACAATGATCTGACAAATACTCTAGTATTTTATACTTGCTTTTTAAGCTTATTTCGATTCTTTCAATTTTTTCTATCTTTTTTTTTTGCTCTCATCCCTATTGTTAAAAATTTCATTATTCTAGTTTTCTTTATCCTGATGGTCGGCAAATATTCTAGAGCTTTCTTGTCCCATTTTTATTGTTTTTTTTTAGTTTATTCACAAATGAGTTATTTTCTTTTGTTTCAAAAGAAATATCTTTTCATAATTTGGTGGTTCATCGTCTTCAACTATGTTATCATATTTAACTCCCATTTTATACTTTTTTTTGTGCTTTGCATATTCTTATTGAGTGAGTGGTTAGATTGGTCTATGATTTCCAATGACTACTAAGAAAGTGAGAGATGATAAGATATTTCATGGTAGGTTGGCTTATATATAATAATATCTTAAGTTAAATAATAAAATATTTTTTAAAGTTCGTCATTTTTATCTCAATAGCTTTAACTACTGCCTACTTTGTTTATACCTATTAGTTTATTATATAGCACACCTCAGCTCATTGTCCGTAATCTTTGAGTTTTGACCCTGTCTTGCCATCTCTTATCGATGAAAAAGTATATTTGGCCAACCTCAACAAATGTAAACCAAAGTTGAAATTGGCGGAATGTCTTTTCAGTATTTAAAAGCCACAGTATATTAGGAGGGCTTTTAATAATAAGAATAACTTATATTCTTTGCTTTTGTTTTGTAGTTAAGTAACTTATTAATATATGTATTTTACTTCTAATAATTAGTTCCATTTTAAAAAAAAATTATATTTTTAATCACCAAGCACTTATTATCCCAAAAAAAAAAAAAATATGTTTTCCATTGTTAAGATTGTTTTATTTTTTATTAGTATAATTGCAACAAATTTTCTTAAATTTCGAAAAAGTGATCATATAATGTATTGCAATTCTGAAGCTTTTTTGGTTTGAGGTTACAACTGAAAATGAAAAATCTGAAAAATTTCAAGTTGGAATAACATCATGGACTACTGATAAAAATTGTGATAATACCGCCAGTGCAGCAACTATTTTTAAGTATGTAAAATTAACATTTATTGATACTTATCCCGCAGAACGTATATCCTGGTGTGAACAATATCATCAAAATGGTTCTTCTGCTATTCTAAGGTTTCTAAGATTGCCAGAAAAACCCTTATCTCATTCTAACCTTTGGAATATTCCATGCATTCCACATAAACAGTTACTATAAAAAATATTTTTAACGAATTATTATTGGACCATAGTCATCATCCTTTCCAGAGTGACGTTAACTGTTAAATAACCTTGTAAAGAGGGTACAATTCTGCTTATATTATATAAAGCTGGTTACCTAGTATGGGTTGGCTTGAGTATAGTATTGGCTTCGATTCTATATAAGTGAATATTATATAGGTTCTATTATTTTTCATCCCCTGTTTTATATAATAAGTCCGAGAGAAAAATAATAGAGAGATCATTACACAGCGAACGCACGTAACCATCACTATTTACGTATAAATAAGATGATATCAGTTAACCTTATTCTCCAAAGAGCTTAAGCTCCAACAGTTGTTAATATTTCTTTAAAGTATACTGTTGAAGGAGCTAAACAACTTGAAACAGTGTTAAAGTTATTCTTATATTGAACAATGCCTTCTATTTGTTGAGATGCACGTGAATTAGACGTAACACCTGCGGTAATAGAAGTACCGTTGTTGCTGTTATGAGCAGAAGAAGATATAGCATGTCTATTTCTAGCAGCTTGACTTCTCTTGTTCGGTCTGGACATCATAGTTAGTTGAATGAAGTGTTGAAGTCTCTATATATCTGTTACTTATCTAATTAAGTGTGTTTCTCTATATCTAAATATAAGATCTCTTATGCTTGAACATGACAGAGTATGAGAATTATTGTGCCTCTTTATATAAGTCTCCATTTATGAATAGCAGGTAATATCTTGGTCATTGTTGCCACCGTTGTCCAACGAACTATGGAAAGTTCTAGAAGTATCTTTGTCCTTCTATACTTTCTAACATGTCCTGGTTACTCTGTGCAAAGAGAAATCGACGTACCTCTATATCATACCTTCCTTTATTGTATGTTAATAAGCTCTATCTGTATGCTGTTCCATCATCGAGCTTTTCTGTCTTGTAATCTCTTATTTATTCTATTAATCGGAGAGCGTATTTTGGCTCACCTCAACACTATTAGATTGTTTTTACCTTTTTTTTCGTTGTTAAAAAATAAACTATATGCTTTAATTATCTAATCCTATTAATTAACTAAATATTTTTTAAAAAATGTTATATTATACAATAATTTAGTCATCAAGTGTCACTTGGCCAGCAGTGGCAGGCCTATAATGACTCCACACTGAGTTAATTTTGTAAATGTGTTCGAATAAAGCACCCTTGTATTCGATTAAATGAGTATCTTCTATAAATTCATCAGCTCTAAGATCCTTTCTAATTCTTTTACGACGGGCACACCACATATTACCATTACATACATGACCTAAACCTCTTTCCCAAGTATCCACATCATCAGAACCAATAATAGCATATTGTGGATGATAAGGTTCAGCATAAAATTGTGCAAGACCTTCCTTACTAGTTGCCATAGATTTTAACCAAGAACCATCCTTTGCTTCATCCCATTCTCTATCAGATAAATCTGATCTTTTACAAACTGACCCACCTGCATTTACCCAAAGCATATTTTCATCAATATCTAAATGGGCAATTTGAGTTGAACAAACCATATCTAAAGTATGATATTGAGTTTCTTCCTTCAAGACATATGTACCGATCATGGCAGCATTTAATGCATGGAAAGCATATGGATGGCCAGAAGCTAAAAACCCTAACCAGAAAAATTCTTTATCGCCATAAACACAACTAGCGGTTTCCATCATATGCAATATCATACCTGTTACAATTGGGATCGCATGAACTGATTTATCAATAGTAAATAACGCAGACTCCATTTGATGCTTATAATGTTGCAAGAAATATTTCTTGTAGACACCTTCAGTTGGGGTTAATAAATTATCACAAGTTGTCTTAACATATTCTTCATCAATCCAACTTTGATGACCAAAATATTTTGTCTCAGGTAAGTCAATATTTAAAATTTCATAAAGAGCTAAACAACGGTTATTAAGTTTTTCACCTAATGTACGATCTTTGAAAAACATTGTACCGGTAGTGTTATATTCTTCGGTATTGAAGAAATGGTTCAAATCAACATATGGTAAAGCATCAGCATCTAAGAATACGTACTCTGAAAATAAATTAAACATTGTAGCAACCCATTTGTTCTTATAACCACTAAATTGTTTGTAAAAGTCAGGATTGAAAGTTTCTTGAACATCAACAAATAAAATTTCTTGTGGAGTTAATTCCATATCTTCAGGAACACCAAGGGTTAATTCCGCTTTGATATCTGGATATTGTGCAACGTACAATATTCTTTTTAAATTTTCCTTTGATATATCTTTTTCTGTTGCAACAATTTGAATAGGTAAGGTATTGTTGGTATATCTTAAACTGATCAATAATTTTAAAAATAGATCAACTTGACCATTACCAAAATTCAAAATGATACCTCTACGACCGACAATTCTTGACATATCATCCCAGTTAACCCAGAAAGATTTAGAAGAGTTATATTCGAATTCACTAATTTTAGCTTTTAATCTTGTATCATCAGTTAAGACTGGAATTTGTCCTTGTGGTAATAATTTATTACCATATCTAATTCTTGGAATAATATTTTTAAAAGTTTTGGCATCATGAGGTTTAATAAATGGGAACATTCTATGTTCAAAATCTTTTACATCATACTTCAAATATTCTTTAGAAGAAAGAATATTTTCTTCATTTTTTACGTTAATTTTTTTACCTGATAAATCGTCAGAAGTGAATATCTTTGAAATATCAACAGAATCAGAATTTTGAATAAAACATCTGTCATAGATTCTTAATCTTTGTAAAATTAATTTTGGATCACGTTTTTGATTGAACAATCTTACTAATTCTTTATCATCTTTAATATCATTAATATTTTCCTTTTTACCATTATCATTTTCTCTAATATCAAAATGAACATGATTCCAATCATTATTCCAATCAGGGTTCATCTTATACAATTGTCTAAAATAAAAATTACATTTATCTTGTAAAGTAAGATCGTTGAAACCAGGATGACCTTCAGAGAGTAGGTTCCAATTATCACTATTTTTTGATTCAATCAATTTATCAAATTGTGGGATTAGATCTAATGGAGACATAGGTGAAGATTCTAATGGTCTAATTTCCAAATCATCAAATAAATGAGATAAACCTTGATTAATATAGTTATTTTGGAAAGAAGATTTTTGTGAATTTACTCTAACATAAATATTTTTCTTACGATTTAAAGAAAAATGGCCAAGTAAATTTGAACCTCTAATACTCAAAAAGAAGATTAGTAGCACAGCAGAAAGCACGACAATATTAATTAGTTTTGAAAGCTTACGCTTGATACGCAGATTTTTATGATGAGTATCTGCCACAGTCATGGTTATATATATTTATCTTTTTTAGTGGATTGTACAACTTTCTATCTTAGATTTCTAATTCAGATGATGTGGCCTTCTCAAAAAATTTATTTGGTAAAAAAAACAGAAAACCCAATAAAACTGAAATATTAAAAGATAAACTATTAGGTTAATAGTATAGATATAAAATCCACTATGGGTATTACGATTTACTATTTATTTGATAAGATGTTATTCGTTAATGATTATTATTATTTTTTTTTTATTTTTCATCATCAAATTTCGACAGCTTCTAATTTGATGAAAAGTTTTACCTAAAATGGAGCCGATCTGAGAATGTCGAAAAATTAAAGATCAGCTAATAAAAATGAGCACGTAATACAAAAAATAATAGTCTATTATTGGTTAGTTATAAGAAAAATGTATATATATTTAAACTAAAAAGGTTGTTTGATAAGAGAATGATCATTAATAAATATATATATATAAATATAAAGTAAAACAGAAAAGAAAGAATGTTGTAAAAACCAAGTATAAAAAGTTTTTAGAAGAGTCTTAATTATGTTAAAATAAAACAAATTTTCATCTTATCAAGTAATGGAATATTAGTATAAAAAAATTATTTTCTATTTGATAAATGATCAAATGATACTGTTCATGCAATTAGAGTCATGTATTCTTTAATTAAAATTATTTTGTTGTTGTAGTCTATCATATTATCTTTTTTGTTTAAGTTGGATGTAATTTACCATATTTAGCACAAACTTCTTTAGCATCTTCAAAAACACATTTAACCATATTAGAGAATAAGAAACCATTATCACTACTTTGTAAGAAATCTTCAGCGACATTTTTTTCCCTATAAATATTTAAAATATAATCTAATAAACCTTTAATTGTAACATATTTTGAGGTAATATCAGCTTCACTATATAAGAAGACTAAGTAATCCTCAAAACGGTTAGTTTTTGGATCTTGACCAATAACATCCCAAGCAGCTATTGAATTTGGTGACATAACATTATATCTATCACATTTAGTATTTTTTTGATCAACATTCCAACCTAAAACTTCAGTATCTAAATCGAATGATGGTGTCATAAATTCAATATTAAAAAAATTATTATCTTTAATTAATATAGCTAACATTGGACGATAAAATCTTTCACCACAACCACAATGTTCAATATGTGATTTAATAAAAGCAACCCAAATTTCTTTACCTTGTACTTTTGGTATTGGTAATGGTAAATTAACGAATTGAGTACCACCACGTAAAATATGTGGTAATTTTGAAATTTCTTCTGGATCTTCACTAGTAAGGATAGTACATTTACCATCAATTAAAGAACATCTTACAACTTCAAATGGTTGAAAATTTCTAATAAAATGGATAGTACCTGATGAAACAGTAGATAAAGTATTAATATCATCTTCAGTGAAAAAAGGACTCCAATTTTTTTGTTGTGTATCATGATCCTCATCTAATACGAATTTAACGAAATTATCAACAGCTCTATGTGGTGAAATAGCGAACATTCTTCTACCATGACCATTTTCCATATTAAATACTACAATTGGTTCTTCATGATCACCTTTTTTCTTTAAAATGATTCTTGGATCTTCGGAACCTTTTAATCTACCAGCTGGATCAATTGGGAATTTATAAACAGTTGGATAAGTAATATAATAATTATCTAAAAGGTTTCTTTTATTTCTTTCACCAGATTGAATTTTTTCAGATAATTTACTAATACAATCGAAATAATTTTCAGAATTAATTGGATGATCATAACATTCAGAAGCAGAACCGAATTTAGAATCAATTTCATTTAATTTTTCTTCTAAATCATCAGGTCTTTCAATACCAATTCTAGGGAATGATTTACCTAATAATTCATTCCAATCTTTATCGAAGGCTCTTGCTCTAATTAAAGAAATATCAGGTGAAGATCTACTACTTCTAGCGGAGAAGATAATACGCGATACGGTAATATAACATTGTTCTTTTTCTAACCAAACTGAAGAAGTACCGAATTCATACCAATGAGTTTTCAAAATTTCATCTTTAGACATTGTTTTTTCATTATCATTAATAATAAAATTAGATAAAAGATCACTCTTTGATACTAAAAATTTTCTAACAATTGACATTTCATTTGAAATTAATGGTCTATCATTTGAATAAAAAATATCATTTTCATATTGTAATTCAGAGCATTGTATTGATGAATCTGCAATATTTAATTTAGCAGCTAAACTAGTTGAATAATCCTTTTGTGAAAATTTTAAATATTCTTCAGTTTCGAAAGACCCATAATTAAAATCATTTTCAGGTAATTGTAAATTAGATATAAAACCTTTAGCAGTATATTTATTATATTTCTGATGAATTAATTTATATGTAATTGGTGATATATTAAGATCAAAATCTTTTATAAAATAATCATGTAAATTTAAATTAGTTAAATCATTTTTAAAAGTAACTGATTTAGTAAATTTTTTTTTATTAATAAAATTATCATTAATTTTATTAATAGTTAATAATAAAGATTTATTAGAGGAATTAAATTTATCATGAGCACCATGATATGCAAAATATAATAATATAAATATAATAATAGATAAAATAAAATTATAAATAGTGAATATACTATTATATTTATTATTATTATTATTATTAGTTAATTTTTTTGATTTATGTGATATAAAATGAATTAATTTTCTTGTTTTTTTTTTATAATTATTTCTAAATGATTTTTTATTAATTTTTAATTGTTGTAATTCAATATTATTATTATTATTCAATGAATCTATATCATCTGATGAGTTATTATTACTATATGACATCTTTGGTTTGATGTGTATTATATAATAGAGAATGTTTAGATAAGATATATATATATTGTACATATTATATATAATATATATATTATATATATATTATTATTATAATAATGTATAATTACTAGATACGGGAATATAGTACTGACAATGTGTCCTCTTCTTTTTATTTTTAAACAAAACAACGAAAATAAATTGTTCGATGTTGATTTCAATAAAAGATAGTCAGGGACACACGGGCCTAGTTCAGAATACCGAGTTAGAAAGTCTAGTAGAGATATTTATTGTATACGGTGTCCCTGAGATCTTTCCTGAAAAACACTGCTAAGAAGTTACTACTAGCAAGTTGATGCTAAGAAAGCCGAGTAACGCAGAGGAATATACACGTGATGATGTTTCATATATAATATAGATATACGGAATGTATTATTAAATAATAGTAGTATACTACAGTAAAGATTAGTAGATAAAATAATCGTTTAATGTATAATTTATTTTTTAAAAGATCGTATATTTGAGAGAAAGTCTAGATCCATCTAAATCTATTTATATAAAAGTGTAATATAATAATATAGATATATATAAATAGAACCAATGATTTCGGGTAAAACCAACTGCAGTATACTATATATGGTATTATATATCTACGAGATTGAGTAAGATAGAGCATTCTATGATAGTACAAGATCCTAGAACTAATTTGAAAAATAAAATACGAATTAATAATGTTATTAAGTAAGTAAGGGGTTTATCCGAAATCTGCGTAAATTATTGACAAAGATCTCGTTTCTTTTTTACACTTGAATAAATTACTTTTCAATGAAAACTATCTTACTATAGAATATAATAGAATATAATAAAATATAATAAAATATAATAGAATAGAATAGAATTCGATGGAAGCTTATGGAAGAATTGAATTTCTTATTTCTAATTTCTGGGCGGTTATTTGGTACCCTTTTTGCCTCTTATAGTAAATGATTTGCACTCAGTATTATTCTTTTTTAAAAAAAAAAAAGTATAAATAGGGCCCATTTTTACCCATTGTCTGAGTTTATTTCTCTCAAATATAGTATATATTATAGTGTATATATAGTGTTGGATATTTGATATTGGTTTCTGCACGTGATTTGCACTAGTGTATCGGGAACTCTCGTTCTATTTATGGAAATCGATCCTGTTTATTTATTTCTTAAATATTATTTCGTTCGGTTCTTTGTTCCTTAGTCTGCCCTGTCTTAATTAGGTGATTTCATATGATGCTTTACTAATATGGTATACGAGTTTGCTATTTTAGGTATGTTTTCTATTATACCGATGATGTGGCATTAACTAACTCTACCTTTACCTACCTTTAACTATTATTATATGATATTATATCAATATAATATAATATAATATACTTAAAATAATAATGTTATATCAAATTATAATCCTATAACACAATATAACACTCATTATATGATATAACCATTAATAACAACAATAATAATAATGTCTAATAGTGATTCATCCGATCATTCCTTTATTGTTGATGATGAAATTATAATTAATAATAACACTCATAACAACAATAATATTTATTTTAAAAAATTTAAAGATCTATTATATTTATTAAATGAATTTAGAAAAAGAAAAATACATCATTTACGTAGAAAATTATCTTTTTTTCGTTTAATTATTATTATTTCATTCTTTTTCACTATTATTAAATTAATTGAACCATTAACACCATATAAATTTGGTCCATCTATTAAAGATATTAATTTATCTAATTATCAAAATTATTCTATTATTAATAATTATAATAATAATAATTTAAAAAATTTAATACCAATATCATCATCATACAATAACCAAAATTATGGTAAAAAAAAATCTGGTAATTTCCCTATTAGTGATGAAATTTTAAATAGTCATTTTAATAAATATATTTTAAATGGTTATTCATTATTAAATTCATTTGATTTTTTATCAAATGATAATACTATTAATAAATCACCATTATTTTCAATTGATTATTTGAATAATTTAAAAAATTATAATGAAATTTCAAATATTTTCCCTAATAATTATAAATTTTGTGATAATTTAAAATTTAGAAAAGAAATTGAATATTCACAAGTTAGACCAATTATTCATGATAATTTAAAAAATATTAGAAGAGATGTTATTTCAGTTACAGATTTTTTATCTACTTCTGTTAATCAAGTTAATGAAAAATGGGATGAAAAAAAAATTATTGAAAAAAGATGGTCTAAAAATAGTACTTCATCAATTTGGTTAGAAAATGAACAATGTTATATTACATTAACATCAGTTTGGTATTCAAATAAACAAGACTTAGAAAAACCAAATGTTTATTTAATTAGAGCACAAGCTTATGATAAAGATTGGATTGAAATTAAAGATAAAAGAATTAAAAGAATTGATATTGATACACCAATTAATTTACAAACTGAATTAAATAATATTGATTTAGAGACAAATAGATTAGAATCTTGTGAAAAATTTACTGATTCAATTGATTATAATGATTGTTTATCTAAAAAACAAAAAGCTGCAATTGATGCATCACAACAAAAGAGAAAATTATTAGATAGATATTTTGTAACATATCCAGCTATTTATAGATTTGAATATAATACTGCTGGTGAATTAAAAGGTCCAATTAATCCACAAATTATAGTTAAAAAAATTGATGATAATAATGAAGAACCATTAGTATTTTTTGATATGAATAATGCTGATGGTAGAAGAATGTACGTTCATTTCCCACATAGAAGTGTTGCTAATGTTGTCGCATTTTCTTATCCATATGATATAGCTGAAGAAGAAAGATTAATTAAAGAAGAAAGAGAAAAAGAAAGAAAGCATAATGAAGAATTATTAAAATATGAAAGACAAAAGATGAAAGAAAGAGAAGAAAAGAAGAAAAAAGAGAAAGAAGAAGAAGAGAAGAAGAAAAAAGAAAAAGAAAATGATGAACAAGATAAACGTAAGAAAGAAGAAGAAGAAAGACGTAAAAAACAAGAAGATGATAAACGTAAAAAAGAAGATGAAGAAAGACGTCAAAGAGAACAAAATGATCAAGATAAAAATAAACGTGATTTCTTTAATCCAAGAGATAAAGTTGAAAGAGGTTGGTTACCATTTTTTACTGATTCTGATTTAGAGAATAATTCAACTACTTATTTAGGTACTGTACATTTTATTAGAAGTGTTGCTCCATTAGAAATTATTGAATGTTCTTTAATGGATGGTTCATGTACTTCAGTTAGTCGTAGAAATGATACTTGGGGTAATACTACTTATGTTGATGGTACACCATTAGTACGTGTACCAAATGCAATTTCAGAAAAAATTGGTAGACAAGTTTGGGTTGGTTTTGCCAATGTCGAAATTAAAATGTGTGGTTGTGGCTTATGGTATCAAAGACCAACATTAATGTTATATTCTGAACAAAATGGTGTTTTTAGTCAAGATTTTATGGCACCAGTTGTTGATTTTAATACTAACGTTTATAGTCCTCATTTTGGTGGTACTGAATGTGTTGGTCAAAATTCATTTAAGATTAATTCAATTGCATCATGGGATATTTATGATCAAAATTCGATTACACAAGAATATGAAGATTATATGGTATTAATGTATAATGAAGGTAATGTTGTTAGCAGAACGATAGCTGTTAAAGGTATAGCTGATTATGTTTTACAAATGTATACTAGTCAATCAATTAGTCAATCAGATGATCTTTCACCAGTTAATAGTTTCTTTTTTGAAAAAGTTACTGAATGTGCATTAGAGAGAGGTATAGAAGTTTGTGATGATTATGGTTTTAAACATCCACAATATACATTACAAGTATTCGTTAATGAATTTTATAAAGATGTATTAAAGATTGACTTTAAACCAACAAATTCTTATAAGACTAAAAGAGTATTAGATGCAATTGTTACTTGGAATCAAAGAACATTAGAAGATAAAAGAAAGAAAGAAGAGAAAGAGAAGAAAGAGAAGGAAGAAAGGGAGAAGAAAGAAAGGGAGAAGAAAGAAAAGGAGAAGAAAGAAAAAGAAGAGAAAGAGAGAAAAGAACGATAGAGAAATAATAATAACTGAAATAATAAAAAACTGAGTATTTAACTTGAAAATGCTGGTTAATTGACAAGTATTATTTATTCAAAGACAAAACAATATAATAGAATTTTATTATTATATATGTGTATTTATTATTATGATTTAAATATTGAGAGACTACTTTAACGAAAAGAAATCTTATAAGATGCTTTGATATATTAAATTAATGTAAAATATATAAATATTAGAGATAATAATAATCATTAGTAAATATATATATATATATATATATAAAGAAGGACAAAAAACAATATGCATTAGGTGAATATTATAAAAGATACCCAAGTGCAATACAAATTAAAGAGATAGATTAAAGAATATAAGTATTTGATGAATTCTATTCAATATATCATTGTACTACTAACTGGTATTTTTAATTGAATCTCAAAAAAAAAAATATAATATTAAAAGAAAAAAAAAATTTGGCACTTTGTTGTTGTTGTTTTCTTTTCTAAGAGGAATCTTTAATTATTTATTTGTGGTTTGGTATATTATTAGTATATTATCATAGATAAGCAGCGACATCTTCACCATCTAATTGAGTGAATGGTTTATCTTTACCAACGAATGCAATTGATAAATTTTGTGTAGTTAAATCTTCATCTTTTAAAGATTGTTTTAATGCATCAACACCAATTTTAATTAATTCTTCAACTTTATCAATTTTAATAAAATCATCTAATACCCTTTCAAGATAAGTTTTAGCACCTTGTGATCTAGCACCAATTGATGAACCATATAATTCTAGAACATTACCAGATGGTTGAAATTCTATTAAATGTGAACCAGAATTATCATAACCAATAATTAATAAGCCAACACCATAAGGTCTACCACCATAAGATTGAGTATGTTGTTGAGCTTTATCTGATAATAAATTACCTGC
The DNA here is from genome assembly GCA_030581855.1 of Yueomyces sinensis. Lineage (NCBI taxonomy): Eukaryota > Fungi > Ascomycota > Saccharomycetes > Saccharomycetales > Saccharomycetaceae > Yueomyces > Yueomyces sinensis. Next base: position 15,255 of record JAKTVU010000081.1, read on the forward strand.
TTTTTCAACTGATAATTTTCTATCAAATACTAAACTTGAATAATTACATTGTTGTCTTAAATAATTACTTAAAACACGAGCATCTGGTGCTAAACCAGCTAATGATAAACCTAAATGATTATCACATTTAATAATTTTCTTCTGATATGATGATAATTCATCAGCATTTCTCTTTAATGCAACTAAAACAGCATAATCATCAGAACGTAAACCAACAGTAACACTACCTTGTTTAATAGCTTCTAAAGCATATTCAACTTGGAAAAGCCTACCAGTAGGAGAAAATGTGACAGTATCACCATCGTAATTGTTTCTAAACATTGTATTATAATTATTCTCAAATTCTCTAATTTGATTATTTATTCTTCCAAAGGGGTTTAATTTAAACAAACTTTAGCCAAAGGCTGCGGACGTTTACAATTAACTGGAACAGAAAATAAGTTACAAACAATTAGAAATTAAAGAAACGTCCTTCTCTTTCAATTGCCTTGATAATCTTAAAAATGAAAGAAACAATTATAAATCAAAATACAATCCCAATATTAAAACATCCATTATTCAATATTTCATCTTATAATTATTCTTTTCTAGCTTGTTTAATTCTTTCTTACTTTCGCCACTCGCCGTATTTCTCACTGCGCCGCGAATTCCTTTGCTGACGCGACGCGAATTTATCCACCAGAAAATACAATACAAACCAATACTAATAACATACAATATATAATTTAATATAATATATATTATAACTTGCAAATAATATTGAATATTCTCATCACATAATGTTCTTTTTTAAAAAAGAGCCAAAAATATTTGCTCACTTTATTCGTGAAATACACTAAAATAAGATATACTTATATTACTCTCTACTCTTATTACTGTAAATTACATTTAAATTTAAAAATGTATATTATGTTATATTTATATATAAAGAAAGAAGTAACAACAGATTATGATTCTATATATATCGCCTATACTATTGAATAACTATCATTAGACCAATTTTTATTGTAGAATTCTATTTCAAAAACAATTTTAATCCTTGTTTATTCTATTATTAGGGAATTAAGATATCATATTATAGAATATTTTACTCACAACATCATGCCTTGCTCACCCTCCTTGCTTATATCTCTCTTTTTCTTAACAATATCTAATAATCTTACATTTGCGGGTTTAAATTTTATACATCTTAAAAAAAAGGATGAATTAATAAAATATTGAATTTAATTATACTTTATATATTCAATACCCCACTCAAGTCAATCAATCATTTAAGATGCTCAAACATTGGCTATTAAATATATTTTATGGTACTTTAGATAGGATACCACCATTCGTATGGGCTTTATTACATGTTATATCTGATATTTTCTATTTTTGGTTTAATAGATTAATTAATTATCTTAGACCACAATCACGTATTGTTTATCATGAAGCAATTAAACAATTAGATATTTCAAAATCTTATGAAGAATGGTGTAAAAGAGCTATGATGGTTGATGAAATTACTGGTGCTAACCTTTGGAGAAGAAATTTCTTTTCAAGACGTTATGATTTTAATTCAGTTTTACAACAATATTCACTTTTACAATTAGCTTTAGATTCAAATGATGAAGTTTCTATTAAAGATAGAATCTCTACTACTGGTCCTTGTATGTTAAGAAATTTTGCTGGTATTGTAGATAGAAGATTATTTACTAAATCTTTAATTGGTACTAAATTATTAATTGAACAATATCTAGATAAAATTATTCAATGTTTAAATGTTATCAATTCTTCTTTAACCACACAAACATCTTTTTTCCAAAGATGTAAATTATCCCTAGGTACTACAGCTTTGATACTTAAAGGTGGTTCTTTATTCGGTTTATTTCATTTAGGTGTTATTAAAGGTTTATTATCACAAAATTTAATGCCAAATATTATTAATGGTAGTTCAATGGGTGCTTGTATGGCTGCATTATTCGGTTGTTTATCAAATGAAGAATTAGAGAGATTATTAAATGGTGATACTATATTAAATATTATTAGATATGATGTTGAATTATTGAAAACTTGTGGTTATGGTAATGTTGAAAAACATTTAAATTTAGGTACTTTAATACAAAATTTAATACATCATGGTTATTCACAAGATGTTTACCTATTTTGTCAATTTGTTTTAAAATATGTTGTTAAAGATATTACATTTGAAGAAGCTTATCAAAAGACAAATAAAATTTGTAGTATTGTTATACATCCAACTGATAAATCATGTCCAACGTTATTAAATTATGTTACTACTCCAAATGTTTTAATTAGATCTGCTATTAGTTGTAGTTTAGGTAAAGGAGTTTTATCTGATTCACCAAGATTATTATGTAGAAATTTAAAAAATGAAATTGTACCATTTTTATCTGATAATAAAGATAAAATTACTAAATATTTAGCACCTGAAAATGCAACAGTTACTAATAATCAAGAATCGCCATATACAAGATTAACTGAATTATTTAATGTTAATAATTTTATTGTATCATTAGCAAGACCATATTGGGCACCATTAGTCATTAATGATTTAAAGCATGAAATTAAAACATCAAAATATTATTATTATAAACATTATCCATCAACTACAAATACATTACAATTAGATTATTCTGATATGGAACCATTGGCATTTAAAGCAAAATATCATTTAGAGAGAAAATTAAAAAACATTTTAACAATGGAATTTCGTCATAGAATTGAAATGTTAGATAATTTAGGTTTAGTAAGTTCTTGGATTAAAAGATTTATGATTGATGATAAAACACCAAGATCTGCTACAGAGATTACAATCGTACCAACGATGAAAAATCTTTCAGTTGCTAGAATAATTGAAGGTCAATTAGATAATATACCATATTGGATTAATTGTGGTGAACAAAGTTCATGGCCTGTTTTATCCTTAATTAAAACAAGATGTGCAATTGAATTTAAACTTGATGAGATAATAAAAGAGCGAAGAAGTAAGTTATGATTAATGACCCTTATACAAATAAATATGTATATCAATATATATTTATATACAGACTTATTTATGGTAGTAGTAATAATATTCCTAATATTTTAGATTTTTTTTCGAAAAAAAGAAAGATTTATATAATTGTTTTCTATTTAGCGGTAAAATAATTTTGTAACATCTTTATGAGTAAAATATAAGTACTCATTTTCTACAACATGTACCTTCGAAAGGTTATCATTTTGTCCACCTCTTGTTATCTTTAGTGTACCAGTTACATCGGATGCTTTACCGGTTTCTAACTGTTTTAATGATAATACACATAAAGATTTATAGAAACAACCTAATATAAATCTATTATATTGAATTGTATCTGGATCATTAACATTAGTAACATCTAAATTATCGAATGGTTCAATAGCAGATACTATTATTAAAAGACCACATTTTTTAGATAGGGGAGTAATAAATTTCTGTTGAATTTCATCACTATTAACATCTGAAATTAATGATAACAATAGCTGAGGATCTTCGATTATAATAGTAGATTTAGAATCTTCTGGGAAAGAAGCTAATAGATATTGCCATATTTGATCTTTAGATTTCCCTATTATATTCAATACAAAATCCGTTAGGAAATCTACAACTTTATATTGATTAGAAGATATCTTTAATTTCTGTAAAGAATTTGTGAAAAAAGCTTGATTGTGTTGAAAAGACGACAGTATTACACTATTTTTGGTAACAGATCTATCTATAGTTGTTGTACTAGAATGTGGACCATTCAAAGAAAGTGGCATACCGATAAGCTGTGTTTCAATTAATGCCAAAATTAACCATAATGGGGCAGTAGAGTTACCATAACTTACCAGGATTGTGTTATGTTTATTATTGTTAACCAACTCCGGTGTTAAAGCAGTGTGGTCACTGAAGACCACTAAATCTTGTCTCTGAGATCCTGACATGTCTTAGAAGGAAATTTTAATGATATTAATTGAAAAAAAGAAGCTCAAGATACTCTAAATAAGATATACAATCAAATAAAATACTCTCTAATATTAATTAAACCAATATCATTATTATCTTTAATTTAATTTAGAAACCCTTTATTATGGCGCCATTTATAGACAGGCGAGTTTAAATTTTTCACTTTGCGATGAGCCTGAAAATTTTTCAGTTTACTAAGAATTCACCATAAAATAAATAAAAAAAAGATTAAATCAATCAAAATAACAATATTTGATTTGTTGTTGATATCATATAAAGAACAATAAAGATCACAATACCAACAATGTTTACTTTACCTTCTTTAACCGGTGATGCTGCTGTCACAATTGCCCCAGGTGCCAAATTAACTGCTCCAGTTCGTCGTCCAGTCGAACCAGTTGGTAAGTCATTCTTACACCATGCTCAAAGAACTTTGAGAAACCACACTTGGTCTGAATTCGAAAAGATCGAAGCTGAAAGAAACGTTTTAAACACTGAAGAAGACAACGTTGACCCAGATGAATTATTATTTGATAATGAATTAGCTGATGAAACTTTATTAACTCATGACCCAAGAGAATGGAAGACCGCTGATTTATACGCTGCTATGGGTTTATCCAAATTACGTTACAGAGCTAACAACAACCAAATTATTAAGGCTCACAGAAAGCAAGTTTTGAAATACCATCCAGATAAGAAATCTGCTAGTGGTGGTTCTTTAGATCAAGATGGTTTCTTCAAGATTATTCAAAAGGCTTTTGAAACTTTAACTGATTCTACCAAGAGAGCTCAATACGATTCTTGTGATTTTGAAGCTGATGTTTTACCACCTGCTAAGAAGACTGACTATGATTTCTACGAAGCTTGGGCCCCAGTTTTTGCCTCTGAAGCTCGTTTCTCTAAGAAAGGTGATGCTCCAGCTTTAGGTGATGCTAAATCTACCAAGAAGGAAGTTGAAGATTTCTACTCTTTCTGGAACAGATTTGAATCATGGAGAACTTTTGAATTTTTAGATGAAGATGTTCCAGATGATTCTTCTAACAGAGATCACAAACGTTACATTGAAAGAAAGAATGTCTCTGCTAGAAACAAGAAGAAGACCGCTGATAACGCTAGATTAGCTAAATTAGTTGAAAGAGCTTCTGCTGAAGATCCACGTATTAAGGCTTTCAAAGAACAAGCTAAACAAGAAAAGGCTCAAAAGAAATGGGAAAGAGAAGCAGGTGCTAGAGCTGAAGCTGAAGCTAAAGCCAAGGCTGAAGAAGAAGCTAAGGCTAAAGCCGAAGAAGAAGCTAAAGCTGCTGCTAACGCTAAAGCTGATAAGAAGAAGAGCAAAGAAGCTGCTAAGGCAGCTAAGAAGAAGAATAAGAGAGCCATCAGAAATGCTCCAAAGGATGCTGGTTACTTCGGTGCTGCTGACCAAGCCACCGTTATTGACGAACAAACTTCTTTGATTGTTGACACTATCGATGACACTCAATTAGTCGAAGTTGCTGAAAAGATTGCTGCTGGTGGTGATGCTGCCAAGGCTGCTTTACAAGCCATTGCTAAGACTTTAGTTGAATCTAAGAAGTTACCAGAATCTTTATTATCCTTCTACTTATAAGAAGACTGTAAATAAACGTGATCTAATAATATAAATCATTTATTTATTTATTGTATTGAATACTTTTATAGATAGGCTAAGATTGTTCTTAACTACTGTTTTAATACTCTTTCATTAGTAACTTCTAGTAATATTTTAAATAATTTGTAGTTGAAATATTGGTATTATTTTACTAAAATATTTCCTAATACGGTAATGTTTTGTGTTTTTTATACAATTTTCGAGTTTCGAACCCGTAATGTAAACTTTAGAAATCTAATTAGGAAGCGATGAAAACTTTGATTTTGAAATTTTGTTGTTAACAATAAAATATTGAAAAATAGAAACCTCAAGTTAGTTATTTGTAACAAGTTTGACGTATATATTGCGTATTGATTTCTATTGTTGTTGTTATTAAATAAGAAGTCTTTTATTTGTTGGTGTTTTTGATATTTTTTAAAGTTTATTATATAATTAAAAGAACACGTTATATTGACACGAATCATAATAAATAAATAATTAATAATCAATAATTATAATAATAATAATAAGGAGAAAATGTCTTATAGGGGAAACAATGCATTAGGTGGTATGCCACAACATAATATGGATATGAATGGTGGATATCAACCAATTTCATCTCAACATCAAGCCGTACCACGTTCAAATATGGTTGGTGGTAATTCTCATAATAAATCAAATAATTCTTCTATAAATTTAACTACAATTAAAAAATCAATTGAAACATTTGCTGATAAAGTTGAAGATTTACTTGATATTCCAATTATTCAAAAATTAAAACCACATATTCCAAGTATTGCTAGATTTTTTATCGTTGCTACATTTTTAGAAGATTCATTTAGAATTCTCACACAATTCTCTGATCAAATTTTTTATTTACATAAATGGAAACATTATCCATGGATTTTTGTTGTATTATTTTTAATTACAGTTACTATTGCAATGACAGCTGGTTCATTTTTATTAGTTACTAGAAAACATGTTAATTATGCAACTGGTTGTTTAATCGCATGTATTATTTCACAAGGTATTGTTTATGGTTTATTTACAGGTTCATCATTTGTTTTAAGAAATATTAGTGTTATTGGTGGTTTATTAATTGCATTTAGTGATTCAATTGTTAAGGATAAAACTACATTTGCTATGTTACCTGAATTAAGTAATAAAAATGATCAAAATAAAGGTTATTTATTATTAGCTGGTAGAATTTTAATTGTTTTAATGTTTGTTGGTTTTACATTTAGTAAATCATGGTTTACAGTATTATTTACAATTATTTTTACAGTTTGTTTTGCAATTGGTTATAAAACAACAATGGCATCTGTTATGTTAGGTTTAATTTTAACTTTTTATAATGTTACTTGGAATAATTATTGGTTTTATGATGCATCAAAGAGAGATTTCTTAAAATATGAATTTTATCAAAACTTAAGTATTATTGGTGGTTTATTATTAGTTACTAATACTGGTGCTGGTGGTTTCTCAGTTGATGAAAAGAAGAAAATTTATTAAATATTTTTTAAACATCAGAAAAAAATATAATATAAAAAATTACTATTTAATTAATTATTTAATCAATTGTATAACATATTTACAAAAAATATCTTTTTAAACATATATAATAATAATAATATTGTTCTACTACTACTATCTCTTTATAAATATATATCAATATGCTTCTAATATATATATATGTATGTAATACTACTATATTATTGTTATTATTTTATAGTTTATAATTCAAATAATTTGGCAACTTTCATGATTCGAACTCATTTTTTTATTTGTTACCCGGCTGAATTTCGTACAAAAATAAGGAAAAGTCAAATCAAAAATTCAATATTTTTATTAAATAATAATAATAAAAAATTGAAAATATTGATAGAAAAGTGAAAAAAATTAAGATTAATCTTAATTTAAAGAAGTTAATTTCGAATATTTTGATCTGAATTTAAAGTTAGACGTAATAACTTAAAGATAAATATATTTTAATTAATTATTGATTCATCATTTGAATAATTCATAAAGATTATTAATATTTAATAAATTACTGTTATCACATTCATATCCCCTATTTTTTTTTTAAAAAACAAAAAAAATATTTTTAAAAAGAAAAGTAATATAATAAATTTTAATTCATTCATATAATAATAATAATAATAATAATGGGTGGTATTTTAAAAAATCCATTAAAACAAGATCAAATACCCTTAGATGCTACAAATGAAGATATAACAGCATTTAGAAAACAAGTTTATAAAAATACACAATTAAATGCAAAATTAAATACACCAAATGACAATACGGAAGTAAATAATGATGATGATATAAATATGGAAATACATACATTAGGTAATGGTAAAATTATACCAAAGGATGTATTAACATTAAAAAGAGAAGCAGATGAAAGAATGAAATGGAATGAGAGAAATCTTGCAGAGAATGAAATTGCAAAACAACAATATCAAGATATTCATGTTGATGAACCAAAGACACCATATCAAGGTGCAGTTGATCCACAAGGTGAATATTATAGAGTTGATGATGATGATGAAAATAATAATGATCGTAATAATTTAAAATTAGATGATATAAATAGTATTGATGATTTTAGTTTAGGTGAACCTGAATATAAAACTGAAGATTTAAATGTTAATAATGAAAATGAGAATACACTTGAACAAGGGGAGGAGGAGGAAGAAGAATTGGATGAAGCAGTTGCTAAACATAAACGATTTGAAGAGATGAGAAAAAAGCATTATGATGTAAGAGCAGTATTTAATAAGAAGAAATTAGCAGTTGATGATAACGATGAAGAAGAATAGAAAGAAGTGTTTATTTTCTATTTTTTACTAAGAAATATATTTATATATATATAAAAAACCCAAAAAAAATATTATATTATAATTTGATACAAAAATATAAACTACGATTACGGTGAAAGTAAGAATGATAATAATATAAACATAATCTTCTTACAACTTGTATCAATAATAACGAAACTAGCTATTTTTTTCCCAAATCATGACATTTTATACAATTATTATTATTTTTATTATCTTTATCTACATTATTTTTTTTTCAAGTTATTTTTTCTACGTATTTTATTTAGCAACAAGCGATGAGCTTTAAAAAAAAAAAAATGAAAATATTTCAAGCTTTAATTAATATAAAATGTATAAAGAATTTAAGTTTTGATATTTATTGAAAGATAGATATAGTATAGTAATAGCAGTATAGAGATGGTTGTTAAGAAAAATACAAAAAAAAATAATGGTTCAGTAAGTAAAAAACCAGTTATTGAAAAGAAGAACAAAAAGAATAAAACAGCAGATATAATTTTAAAAAAAATTAAAAAAAATATTAAAATTTCAGAGAAGGAAATTAATTATTCAATTTGTATTTCAACTGATATAATAACAAATTGTATAAATTTAGAACAAATTACCAATGTTATTTATCAAATAGCTAAAGCAGCAACAATGTTTAATGTTGGTGAAATAGTAGTATTAGATTCAAAAAAAAATAAAGAAGAAATAGTAAAAGAGAATAAATTATCTGATAGTATGTTAATAGCGTCATTATTACAATATTTTGTAACACCACCATATTTAGTTAAATCAATTTTTAAAAATAAATATGAAAAATATTTTAAAATTGCAAATAAATTACCAAGATTAAGTGTATTACCATTTATGAGATATTTAAAACAAGATAATGGTCGTTATAGAGAAGGTTTAGCTATACGTATGGAGAAACCAAATACAAATAATAATAATCAAAAGAAGGGTAAAGAATTCAAACAAACAAAATATATAAATATTGGTAAAGGAGAGACACTTGAATTAAAGAGTCAATTAGTACCTGTGAATGTTAGAGTAACAGTTGATACAATTGAGAAAAAAGTAGTATCACCAGAAGAAGCATATGGTGATTTCACAGGAGCCAAAGCATCATATGGGTATCATGTGCGTGTATCCAAGACATTTGGTGATATATTTACAGAATGTGGGTTTACTGGTGGTTATTCACAAGCATTATGGATTAACACAGGTGATTATTACTACGACGGGACACTCAAAAAGTATAGAAAGACAGAGACATCTGTACCATACGTAGAGAAGATCGTGAAACCAGAGACAAGCGATTCTTCTCCCTCAAACATAGCCAATGTCCTTTTGGTATTTGGCAAGTGGGATCTGATGAAGAAGGCATTTGACAAGAGCAAAGAGCAATTTGAAGGCTGTGAAGGTGTGCATCAGTTCTTCGACGGTCAACTAGAACTGCCAGGTGCTGTCCCACAAGGCCCAGTTCCAGTGCAAGATGGCTGTATGATAGCACTTACATTAGTTAGTAATCTATAATCAATATATAATAATAATAATAAATAAATTAAGTTTTTAAGAATCGAACGCGCGTTGTTTCTGCTATTTTTAGATCTCAGATCGAAAGGAAAAATTTTCATCGACGACTCAATAAAGCAGCAAATAGAATCAATCAGCTTGTTTGTTTGTTTATTTATTTGTTTGTTTGCTTGACAGATTGTTTGTTTCAATTGTTTGAAGTATATATATAAAGATTCTATTGTTGATTGATTGTTGGAACTAGTATTTATTTCTTGGTATTCTATATTCACTACTAAACAAAGTATCTGAAAAAATATGCGTTTCTCTACTGTTGCTATCTCTGCATTCTTAGCCACTGCCACCGCCAATGCCATGGGTGACTTGGCTTTCAACTTAGGTGTCAAGAACAATGACGGTTCTTGTAAGTCTACTTCCGATTATGAAAATGATTTAAGTAGTTTAAGTGGTTATACTAATACTGTTAAAGTTTATGCCGTATCTGATTGTAATACTTTACAAAATTTAGGTCCAGCTGCTGAATCTGCCGGTTTTAAAGTATTCTTTGGTGTTTGGCCAACTGATGATGCTCATTATCAAGCTGAAAAACAAGCTTTGCAAGATTATTTACCAAAAATTAAATCTTCTACTGTTGCTGGTTTCTTAGTTGGTTCTGAAGCTTTATATAGAGATGATTTGAATGCTCAACAATTAGCTGATAAAATTAATGATATCCGTAGTACCGTTAAGGATATTCAAGATTCTAATGGTCAATCTTATGGTTCTGTTCAAGTTGGTACTGTCGATTCATGGAATGTTTTAGTTGCTGGTTATAATTCACCAGTTATTACTGCTTCTGATTTTGTTATGGCTAATGCTTTCTCTTATTGGCAAGGTCAAACTATGCAAAATTCATCTTATTCTTTCTTTGATGATATTATGCAAGCTTTACAAACTATTCAATCTACTAAAGGTTCTACCGATATTACCTTTTGGGTTGGTGAAACTGGTTGGCCAACAGATGGTACTAATTTTGAAGCTTCTTATCCATCTGTTGATAATGCTAAACAATTCTGGCAAGAAGGTATTTGTGCTATGAGAGCTTGGGGTGTTAACGTTATTGTATTTGAAGCTTTCGATGAAGATTGGAAACCAAATACTTCTGGTACTTCTGATGTTGAAAAACATTGGGGTGTATGGACTTCTGAAAAATCTTTGAAATATTCTTTATCTTGTAATTTTGATTAATTTATGAATCAAAAATAACAAAATTAAATGAATTATAAACATATTTTATAAACAGATATATATATGTGTATATATAATGATATCTTAAATTAACACACAAACACAATACATAATACCCAAAATTAATTTTCAAATGTTATTTTATTTTAAACTTAAAATATATTAAAGAATTATATAAATAATATTATACAAAAAATCTATAAAAAATATTTTCTTTCATTATATATATTCATTTGGTGATTATTCTTCTAGTGCACTACGAACTACACAATGAATCTTACGAATGATCAATGTTTTCATATCCCAAACACCATTTCTAGCAAAAGCATCATCATTTAAAATTTTCATTACTTCATCTTTTGTCAATTTTTTACTAAATTGAATATGTGAACCACACATATTACCTTCATCATCTAAAAGTGCACCACCACAAACTATAGAACCATTTTTAATAAATGGTGGTAATCTATTCATATGTTCATCTAAATATATAGTTCTTTTAGAATTTGGTACATCACTGACATAAACAAACCATTCACTCATTCTTACTGTATTATTGATCTTACTAAATTAGTACAAAGTATGTAATTTATAGAAAATATCAGAAAAAAGAGATTAAATTTGATTTAATTTAACAAGAAGTTCGAGGATCTATCGTATCTTTTATATAAAACTTCAAAAGGTATTTGGAAATATTTTACATTCAAGATAATTGCTTACTCAGCATACCGGAATTATCATACCCATATCAGTCAGTCAGTAGTCAATGGGATGAGATATATTTATTTCACATGTATTTGACGAACCGAATTAAAACTGATCTGATATCAATTGATCCCAAATGATTTAACTTTTTTTTTTCATTTCATTTATTCAAGTAACTTTATTTATCTGATAGGTAAGGAATATTTATTATTAATAGCCTGTCGAATCAAATATATATTTTGGTGTTTGTGATGTGGAATGAGTATGCATGTTTTGATTTAAATTAAATTACTTTATTAATGTGTTGGCATTTAATATAATATATTATCTATTATATTATTCATAATAATATCTCCTGGTTGTATTGATATTATTCTATTTTTCACATTTACTGTCACTTTAAAAAGAGGTCGCTTTAACTATTATTTGTTAACTATAAAACCAAACTACAAGAAACCATATACTGTATACAAGATATTCAATTAACACACTAGTTCAATGATAATAAACTATACTTTTCTATTGTATTATTATCATTATATTGAGTATCACGTGAAATGTCACTAAATATATTTTATTAAGATAATATTATATTTTAAAAAACATTTAAAATACAAACAATATAACTTGGATAATAATCTTATTTTTAATAATCATTAATCTATCGTTCTTTTGTTAATCAAAACTTTTCACCTTTCTTACTAGTAAAATTATAATATTTAAAAGCTGTTTGTTTTAATATCAAATTTTTCAGTTCGTATTTTGTGATCTCGCAATTTTTTTCGTGCAGTGACCAGTTGTGGAATAGAAAGTAAGCGAGTAGTTATAAATATAGTAGGCAGTAGTTAAAGCTATTGCCGTATGGTTCAATATAATATTTACTCTTAGTGATATAGA
>JAKTVU010000082.1:0-27903 GCA_030581855.1 Yueomyces sinensis
TAAGTAAGATAAATAGTTTAACATATTTACACTAATTTTAGAAAACGTCACTTAATATATTTAATATATTAAGACACGAATCAAGAACATCATCTCTAAAGACCTCACATTACCACACAATGTAAATCAATTATCCGATATAGTGTAACGGCTATCACATCACGCTTTCACCGTGGAGACCGGGGTTCGACTCCCCGTATCGGAGTGTTTCTTTTTGTCACAACGAGCTCCTTTTTTGCTTCTCACTATAGTAATTCCTTGTCGGTTACAGAATTATGTCGCGTTGGCAGACAAAAGTTGGTATAATATCCAATCTTTTGTCTACCCAGCGCTTCGATATCATTTTCTACGAATTGAGCTCATCGACAACTGAAGATGAGATGAAAAACTAAAGTATATAAATAAAGAATAGTAATATTCTTCTAAACCTTATTATTCTCAAGACTGAACATCAAGACAAGAAACCAAAGAAGTCTATAGTTCAATCCTGAGGATAATAATAATTTGTTTTTATTTTATTTTAATCTACAATTTATATTTTTATTTCTTTTAACTCCACTCTATAGAATTATTATTATTTTTATATCTCTGATATACTTTCCATACTTATTTACAGTTCAGTTAGAAATAATATAGAGAATCTATATCTCGAAAACGTGACAAATTACTATAATCGAACTAATGTTAACCTTCAAATGTATCCTAATATCATGAATATTATATATAATTCGTATCTCTAATAACAAAGTTTATAGAAAACTACATAATTGAATATTATCGATATTAACATATCAAACTTAAGCAATAGATGAACACGAGTAATCAACATGTATACGATCGATAATAATTGAGATCTAATAAAATATAACCAAGAATAATAATGGATATGACTGCCAAATTGTCATTCACAGACTTTATAATATAATTTATAGGTAAGGAGTATAAATATAGTATTATCAGTTTTGGTTTACTAGATCGTTGATGGGTTGTCTCTCTTAATGTTGTTCGTCCATCAATAAAATAAGATAATTCTGTTATATAGCAAGTTGCTAATCCTCGATGAGGTTATGGAAACTCTTCAGAGAAAGGAAAATGGGCACGTGACATCTAAATGATTGATGGATATGTGCGGTTGTATAACCCGGACATACTACAAAATGGAAGTTGGCGCTGAGCTCTATCTAATTACTTTTTGATAAATACTTCATGGTATTTATCTTAAGTTTACTGTACATTACATAAATATTTATAGAAGGGTTCTTATCCTAAGACCCCGGACATCTGTTTAATAAATAATAATATATACTAATAAAGTAATATTATAAGAACTAGATTATCAAATAATAAGACTATAGTAATATATTTGTTAAATATATTACAATACTTATAAAGCTTCCTTACACCACTAACTATAGAAAAACTGTGCGCCGTAAATGATATACCAAAAAATATACACTTTCCAACATTTAGGTGACAGTGTGACAAAAACTTTGGCTTTGAATATCACTCTATACGAAAATCGCGTCTGGCAAAAGTTGTTCAGACTAATGTTTAATAATAAAAACATACTGTTTTCAATTAATTTTGGGTGTCTAATTAGCGAATAAACCAATTTTTTTTGATATAATTCACAGATATTGAGTTAAATTTTCCGATTGGTATAGGTATCATACATTATTGACTAACTTTATAACCTAATTCTTTCCAATTCGTTGATAAGAGCAACTACCAGAAATATTTAGGAACATTCATACTTAATACAATGGTGGATAAAAAATCCAAACAAGAAGTTGTAGCTACTCCCACACCTGAGACTACACCAGTAGATACCGTTAGTAATACTCCATGGATTGTAAAATGGGTACAATCTCTACTGACATTATTGATATTCTTCGCTATATTTGGAGCTGCTGTCTCTTCAAGATTATTTTCTGTTATTCGTTTTGAATCAATTATCCACGAATTTGATCCTTGGTTTAACTTTCGTGCTACTAAATACTTAGTTTCTCATTCCTTTTATGAATTTTTAAATTGGTTCGACGACAGAACCTGGTATCCATTAGGAAGAGTCACTGGTGGTACTCTATATCCAGGTTTAATGACTACCTCTGCTGCTGTCTGGCATATGTTGAGAAAAATTGGTTTACCAATTGATATCAGAAATATTTGTGTTTTATTTGCTCCTGCCTTCTCTGGTGTCACTGCTTGTGCCACCTACTACTTTACCAAAGAAATTAAAGATTCCAGTGCAGGTCTTTTAGCAGCTGCCTTTATGGCCATTGTTCCTGGTTATATTTCAAGATCGGTTGCTGGTTCATATGATAATGAAGCTATTGCTATCACCTTATTAATGGTGACATTCATGTTTTGGATTAAGGCTCAAAAGACTGGTTCTATTTTACACTCTACCGCAGCTGCTCTATTCTACTTCTATATGGTCTCTGCTTGGGGTGGTTATGTGTTCATTACCAATTTAATTCCATTACACATCTTTGTTTTGATTCTAATGGGTCGTTACAACAACCGTTTATACTCCGCATATACTACTTGGTATGCTGTTGGTACCTTAGCATCAATGCAAATTCCATTCGTCGGATTCTTACCAATTAGATCCAATGACCATATGGCCGCTTTAGGTGTTTTTGGTTTGATCCAAATTGTTGCTTTTGGTAACTTCGTTAAATCTCAAGTTTCAGGTAAGAAGTTTAAAGTAGTTATGATTGTTTCTTTATTAATCATATTCGCAGTTGGTATTGCTGGTTTATTTGCCTTAACATATGCAGGTTTTATTGCTCCATGGACCGGTAGATTTTACTCTTTATGGGACACCAATTATGCCAAGATCCACATTCCTATCATTGCCTCCGTTTCAGAACATCAACCTGTTGCTTGGCCATCCTTCTTTATGGATACCCACTTTTTAATTTGGTTATTCCCAGCAGGTGTTTTCTTGTTATTCATGGACTTGAAAGATGAACATGTCTTCGTTATTGCCTATTCAGTTTTATGTTCATATTTTACAGGTGTTATGGTTAGATTAATGTTGACTTTAACTCCAATTATCTGTGTATCAGCCGCTGTTGCTCTATCAAAATTATTTGATATTTACTTAGATTTCTCTATGAAAAGCAACTCTATCAAGAACAAGATATCTTATATTACTATAATTTCTAAGACTGTTGTTTCTGCTACATTTATTTTCTACTTATTTTTATTTGTTTACCACTGTACTTGGGTTACTTCAAATGCCTACTCATCTCCATCAGTTGTTTTACCTTCAACTAACCCAGACGGTAGTATGGCTCTAATTGATGATTATAGAGAAGCCTACTATTGGTTACGTATGAATACGGCAGAAGATGCCAAGGTTGCAGCTTGGTGGGATTATGGTTATCAAATTGGTGGTATGGCTGACCGTACTACTTTGGTTGATAACAATACATGGAACAACACACATATCGCTATTGTTGGTAAAGCCATGGCTTCAAGAGAAGAAGTTTCATACGAAATTTTAAAGGACCACGATGTCGACTATGTTTTAGTTATCTTTGGTGGTTTATTAGGTTACAGTGGTGATGATCTAAACAAGTTCTTGTGGATGATCAGAATTTCTCAAGGTATCTGGCCAGATGAAATTCAAGAAAGAGATTTCTTCACACCTCAAGGTGAATATAGAGTCGATTCTGCCGCAACAGAAACAATGAAGAACTCTATTATGTATAAGATGTCCTTCCACAGATTCCCTGAATTACAAAATACTGGCAATATGTTTGATAACGTACGTAGACAAACCATTTCTGTTGCCGATGTTGGTCCATTAGATTACTTTGAAGAAGTATTCACCAGTGAAAATTGGATGGTTCGTATTTATAAATTAAAGGATGAAGATAGTCTCGGTAGAAGTCATACCGATGCTAGTGACTTCCAAAGAGCATCCAATAAGGCTTTAGTAAGAAAATCTTCCAAGAAACCATCAATCTCTTTACGTGAGGCTTAAACTTAATGTACAAGTTTAATGCACTATAGGGTAATGCCATCATTTAAATTTATGTATGTATTTATATTAAAGAAATTAAAATATGAAGTAATTTTTATACACATGCTTTGTAAAAAAATATAATCTCTCTTTCCCATTTTTGAATATCAAATGCTTAATTTTGATTCTTAATGAGTGAATTGGAGAAAATAATCTTTTAAAACAAAAGAGAAAAATAGGAAGAAGGAATATCAATTATCATTATACCAATTATCGATAGCAGTTTCTACACCTTTCCAATATTTCAACTTAGATGTCAGAATTGCTGCATTTTGAAGGTCATTTTTTTTATAGCAGTTTTGTAATTCCGAAATAATTTCTTGAATACGTTTTTTATTTTCATTATCAATTATTTCAACGTCATTAGCATTGTGAACATTTTGTAAATCCTCATGTACTTGCATAACCTCAAACAGCAATTCTTGATTTTCTAAATTTGCTTCCTCAAGTTTGACATCGTTTATTGAGAGAATATACTCGGATCTTTTTAGGGGATCTTTTAAAGTTTCGAAAGCTTTATTTATCTTCGCACTTAATAAATCATCTGTATCATTTTTCGCATCTGGATGATGAGCAGCTTGCAATTCACGATATTCGTTCCTCAAATCATTTATATTGATTTCAAAATCTGGGATATTTCTTTTAAAAGTTTTGGGAAATAGGCTAAAATAAGTGGAATATAGACGACATGTTGCAGATGAAATGATGCTCGAACTTTTAAATATAGGTAACGACCCAGCAAGTATTTTTCTAGTATACATCTATAGCAACCATTAAATACTCTTCAAATATATTTTAAAGAAAGATAACTTAACAAAAATTGCATGTCGTTTCTTTCGTTCATTGAATTTTAATTCTGCTCTTTTATTGTCTCACTTAGACAGGAAATGCCCTTTTAACAGTAGTGCACCCGAAAATATATACTGTTCGCTGCCACATTGTATGAAAAGATGCTTATATAAGAGAATAGAAAATTACAAGATTCATCCCATTGCTTGATAAATGTGTCACTCAAATATCCTCAAATAATGGTCATTACAAGTTAGTTTTTCCTCTTTCTTTTTTGAACTGACCAATATAATTGACTAATGTGTTCATTTATTTAGGATGGCATAAGAACTGAAAGTGAATAACACATGATTGGCGCAATCAATGGCAATTACTTCTTGGGTATACATGCATCAGAATTATGTATCTGATGCTTTCCAACAATGCCCTTTGTGAGGAATAGAAGAGTACTTATATTTTAATGTCAACCACCTACTGCTGCAGGCGGAATCGGCCCTCAATGCCAACGGCCCCGGTATCGGCACCATGTTCATGTGATATATAGTTCTAGAAATCAGGCCCCTAGATCTATAAGAAGGGCTGTAATTTCAATTAAATTTCAGAAAAAAAGTAGTTTTTCATATATATATTGAAATTTTATTTAACAATTGGGTTCTTAGTATCTCAACAAAGTATTATCTCTTGTAAAGAATAATTAATAAATATCAAAAATACCCATAGAAAATGCCAAGCAATACAAGTGTTGGTCCTCGGACTTTATATGACAAGATATTTTCCGCTCATACTGTATACAAAGACCCAAAGAATAATTCCTATTTATTGTACATTGATCGTCATTTGGTTCATGAAGTGACATCTCCACAAGCTTTTGAAGGTTTAAAGAATGCTGACCGTAATGTACGTAGGAGAGATTGTACCCTTGTAACTGTCGACCATAACATTCCAACAAGTTCCCGTAAGAATTTTAAGGACACTGCAAGTTTTATTGAACAACCAGATTCTCGTTTACAAGTTCAAACTCTAGAAAAAAATGTTAAAGAATTTGATCTTACTTTCTTCGGTATGGACTCTGTAAGACAAGGTATTGTACATATTATCGGGCCAGAAGAAGGTTTTACTCTTCCAGGTACTACCGTTGTATGTGGTGATTCCCATACTTCTACTCATGGTGCATTTGGTGCCTTAGCCTTTGGTATTGGTACTTCAGAAGTAGAACATGTTTTAGCTACACAATGTATTATTCAAGCTAAATCAAAAAATATGAAAATTCAAGTTAATGGTAAATTAGAACCAGGTATTACATCTAAAGATTTAATCTTACATATTATTGGATTAATTGGTACAGCTGGTGGTACTGGATGTGTAATTGAATTCGCTGGTGAAGCCATTGAGCAACTATCAATGGAAGCAAGAATGAGTATGTGTAATATGTCAATTGAAGCAGGTGCTAGAGCTGGTTTAATTAGACCAGATCAAACAACTTTCGATTATGTTAAAGGTAGAACTTTAGCTCCAAAAGGTGAAGAGTGGGATAAAGCTGTTTCATATTGGAAAACTTTATATTCAGACAAAGATGCTAAATTTGATGAAGTAGTAGTAATTGAAGCCAAGGATGTCATTCCAACCGTTACATGGGGTACATCTCCACAAGATGCTTTACCAATTATCTCAGAAGTTCCTGATCCAAAATCTGTTACAGATCAAACAAAGAGGGCGGCAATGGAGCGTGCCTTAGAATATATGGGTTTAACGCCTCATACTAAATTGAATGGTATTAAGGTGGATAAGGTTTTTATTGGTTCATGTACAAATGGTAGAATCGAAGATTTAAGAAATGCAGCTCGTGTTGTTAAAGGTTATCATATTGCTTCAAATATTAAGAGAGCAATGATTGTCCCTGGTTCAGGTTTAGTCAAGAAGCAAGCAGAACATGAAGGATTAGACAAGATTTTTATTGACGCAGGTTATGAATGGAGAGAAGCTGGTTGTTCGATGTGTTTAGGTATGAACGCTGATATTTTATCCCCACATGAAAGATGTGCTTCTACCTCTAATAGAAACTTTGAAGGTAGACAAGGTGCTTTATCAAGAACTCACTTAATGTCTCCAGCTATGGCTGCTGCTGCTTCAATTACAGGTTGCATTACTGACATCAGAAATTGGGAATACAAAGATGAATTTCCAGCAAAAGTATCTGTAAGCTCCGATGAAGAGGTAGAAGAAATGGAACATGAGACTGTTATAGATACAGCTGAATTCAGAGGGTTGGTTGAAGATGATCATGTAAGAGCTAAGGCAACTAAAACAAAATCCAATGACGATGTATCAAACGTTAGTTCTAGTATTAAACCTTTTACAACTTTAAGTGGTATTGCAGCTCCTTTAGCCAAAACTAACGTCGATACAGATGCAATTATTCCAAAGCAATTCTTGAAAACCATTAAAAGAACTGGTTTAAAAGAAGGTTTATTTTTTGAATGGCGTTTCACC
This sequence comes from Yueomyces sinensis, assembly GCA_030581855.1. Taxonomy (NCBI): domain Eukaryota; kingdom Fungi; phylum Ascomycota; class Saccharomycetes; order Saccharomycetales; family Saccharomycetaceae; genus Yueomyces; species Yueomyces sinensis. The sequence continues at coordinate 7,316 of JAKTVU010000082.1, forward strand.
CAAGATCCAAAAACTGGTAGGAATATTCCAACTGACTTCCCTTTGAATGTTGCACCATATGATCATGCTAAAATTTTAGTTGTCAACGGTCCAAATTTTGGTTGCGGTTCTTCTAGAGAACATGCCCCTTGGGCTCTTAAGGATTTCGGTATTGAATGTATCATTGCACCATCATTTGGTGATATTTTTTACAATAATTCATTCAAAAATGGCTTATTACCAATTAGAATTGATCAAGAGGATATTCAAAAAAAGCTTTTCCCATTAGCTCAAAAGGGGGAACCTTTTACCGTTGATCTTCCAAATCAAAATATTACCGATAGTGCAGGTAAGGTATTAATAGAAAAATTTGAAGTTGAACCATTTAGAAAACATTGTTTGGTTAATGGTTTAGATGATATTGGCATTACAATGCAAAAAGAAGATTTAATTAACAAGTATGAAAGTATTAGAAAGGACAAGTTTTCGTTCTTTGAATACACTCCAGATGTTTTTACTTCATCTAAAAAGCCAAAGATTGCAAAATCTACAGGTATTACTACTACTGACTGGTAAATATAAAGTTTATCTGTTATCCTTGACCATTCTCTATGACTTACGATTTCTCTGGCGCCCTTATTAATAACGATATCTTATTACCGCTTTGATGATTTATTTATTTATTTATTTGTTGTATTAATATATAATTTTATACAATCCAACAGAACTAGTTTTAACTTTTCCACCAACTTTATTCTATGAAATATTTCAATCTTGATTAGTAAGAATATTTAAATTTGCCTTCATTGTAGGTATGGAGGAGCTTCTATTAGACAGTTTTTCTACAAACTCCGTGGGTTTATTATTGCCACGGAAGACCGCATCGAAGCCACCATTAGATAGCGCTCTTGGAAATTGAAAAACTATAAACCATTTCTAATAATAATACTGCAACCTATATTACTTCCAAAACCATGAACCCTAAATAGAATCCTTTTTCTCACAGTTCAAAAGGCATTGATTTTTTATTAAATCTTTTTTTCTTGTTTGTCGGTAGTTATAGCTATTATGTCTTCAAGAGCTTTTTAACATAGAAATTTTTATGAACTATTTGCATAATATAGGCTATGTCAGTATATAACAAAGACAAGAGTCCATCCATTTTATTTTCTAGGGGTTGTCAAGCATGTCTGGATGCGAATTTAGTATGTTCCGGTACTGATCCTTGCATGAACTGTGTTCAACATGGTAATAGATGTCTCATGATCCAATATAATCCTGGCAATCAAAAAAAATGTGAAAAGTTTGAATTAGATAAAATACCAGATATTACAATTGTTGGGGGTGACGATAGATATTACGAGAATGATTTGAAAACTCAGGCAACTCTGAAGAATATTCAATTAATTCTAAAAAGATTAAAATCAAAAAAACACGATCCTACTTATGACAAGAGTTTAGATAATATTATTAATAAATTGAATACCCAAGCTAATGGTATTTTTAAGAATTGGAAACCTAAGATTAATATTAAAAAGCTTAATAAAGAATTTAGTAATTATCAGTATACAGAAGAATATGCAGAAAAGAACCGTAAATCTTCTGTTGAAACTTATTTAATGAAAAATAAATACTTAGATGAAGTTCATTTAACAGCAGTATCATCGTGGAGTGACAAAGCTGCAGATAAGGATATAAATGATGTACATGAAACTCAAATGTCTAGTTACTTATCGCAGCAACCTGTAATAGATTGGATGTTTGGGCTCTATCATCCAGCCTTATCATTTTCCTTAAGAGGAATAGGAAAGTACATTAAAAATATAAGTTCAGAAAATTTAACTCCAGAAGATCATGTCCAGATCAAAGAGACTATTTACCTTTTGTTGCGTACATTTGATGTAGTTAATGGGCATTTGAATCAATATTGTGTTTCAATTTCACATCCTTTCGAAAGTTATTTAGAAAGGGCATCCAAAGCTAAGTTACTGTGGACAAAATCTCCAAGTTTAGATATTAATAATGCTACTACTCCTAGTACAATTCTGAGTCCATCAAGTACAAATACTAAGGATATCGCTGCTACTTTAATCAATGATCTGTCTCAACCTTTTTCTCAAGATACTACTAGAACGGATCCCCAAAAATTGTTGGACAACCTTGGGAATGATTTTTTAATGTTTCACTTAGTATTGAAAATGTTTGATAAACATAGACATGCATACGATAGCTTTATGCTTAATGTCAAAAAGAATGATAAGGGTACTGTTTCACAGGAAGATATTAATATTTTTTTTAAGTTCTCAAAACAACAAGACATTGTATTAGCTTTATGTTACAATTATTATAATACTACATTTTACCATTTTGATGATTCTACTGTTAATCTCGATTATTTTGAATATCTTTTGTCACTATTGGAGTATCAGGAATGGCTATTTGATTTCTTCGGTTATGAAAAAGTTTTAAGTGTTGCTATTTATTATGCTCATAGAATGGGTCTCTACTTATGGGAATATTACGTGGGGCTAAATGAAGGTGCGGCTGAGAGGAGGAGGAAATCGCAATGGCGTCTGTTTTGTTTAGAAAAGAAGTGGGCAATTTGCGATGGACAATTATCTACTATTGATGAATCAAAAATGAGTCTTTTACTTCCTGAAGAATTTAGAATGGTCGGGTTTTCAGATAATAATGATTTTGTGCTCAGGGTAAATAGTGTTCCTCCCTCTTCTAACTTTGATAAACTCACCCTTGAGCAATTGCTATTTTATGGGGAATGTGGTTTGTTGCAGCTAACGTCTCATTTTACTACTAAAGTTCTTTTTTGTGAAAGATACACATCAATCAGAAACACTAATTTACATGAAGTTTTCAGAATCAAGCTAATCAACGAAATATTTGATGAGTTGAAATCTGTAATGGTTAAAATTGAAAGTCTCAAACATCACACAAAACGTATTTTTGAAATGGCTGAGCATTATGAGACTGTTTCAAACAAATCAAATAACTCTTTAGAAGCATCACAATTTGTTAAACTTTATGACTTTATATTTTTATATTATCATATTAATGTTTGCTTAGTATGGAATGCTAGTAATTTATTATCAAGATTTATGAATCCAAATTTAAGGCATCATTATACTAACAGTATAGACACTTCTATTGATTTTCTAAGAAGTAATTGGTGGGAAATGGCAAACAAATTACTAAAAGTCAATAATGATTATATCATATTGCGCTTAATGAAGTATTTTTTGATATCTTCTTTGTTAGTAGTAAGTCCTATATTCGATATTCAAAAACCAATTGAGGCAAGATATGTGTTTACATTATTGAGGTTGGTTGATAAGGTCCAAACTATGGCTGTTTTTAAAGATATTGTAGAAAATGCTGCTGCTAAGGATTCTCCATTAACTCTTTCATATACTAGATCACAATCAATTTTTGCGATAATAGCGCATACCATGCTTTTAATTTATAAGAAACAACAAAAAATATCCAAAGCTGAATTATTCCACTTTGTGGCTTCAAATGCCCCAGATCTTGGGGATTTAACCCCATCCTTATTGGATCCAAAATCTTATATTTTTAAGACTCTTCTAGATCCTGTAGAAAAGTCAGGTTTCCATTTGAATGTTAAACGAATGTTAGAGAAAGAGCAAAACCCTAAACCTCTTGGACAAAGGGAAGATATTAGAAGAAATCACATTGTAAATAACGCATCATCTATGTGGACCAAGAGAAATACAGGAGAATCTATTAATGGCCAAACTTCTGATAATATACAACAGAATCATCCTTCAAAATATCCTTCAATCAAGAACATGATGTCAAATGGTCCTAGCAGTTCACAAGAAAGCAATTCGAATAACTCATATATGCAAATCCCCAATGATATTAATTTCAACTTTCCAAGTGAAAATTTGAAAGGGTATGATTTGGGTACTCTAGATGAGTTCATTGATCATGGTGATTTAAATGATCTACTTAAAACTATCTGGAATGATATATATACTGAAGGTGATGGTAATAAAATTCTATAGTATTGTGTATAAAATTTATCCATTGTGTATAGATAAATAACTTTCTACATAAATCTTTTAAACTTCTGACCCATTTGTTTGGTAGTAAAGTTATTATATGTATCAAGGTTTCTATAGTTTTTTATTAAATGGATTGAAATTTATTTACAAAAGAAAGACTAAATAAATTAGGAATAAAAATTAAGAGATTAGAAAAATATATTAAAACGATTACAAAAGTTATATTATCGTGTGTGCAATAAAATGAAAAATTACAGGTATATAAATGAAAATTAGGAATGTGTCTATGAAATTAGCCTGTATGTGCAGAAATGTAAAAAAGAATTGTTACAAAATAGCAGCCTGATACAATAGAGAATAATTACCTAAGATATTGTAATATAATTTCTCCCATTTAAAGTGTGTGTGTGTATGTGTGTGTGAATGGAAGAAATATATCAAATATCAATATTAGTTGGTGTGAATGTGTGTTTACCAAAAAATATAGTAAATAATAATCAAAAAAAGAGAGTAGCAGCCTGGATTTGCAACAGTGTATCAAATTCTAGGTATAGAAAAAAAGAAAGTATTAGGGAACAAAAATTAATATTAAAAAAGATTAAAGTGGAAAAGAAAAAAGTGAATAATTAAATTGATTAGTTTTCTTTTTCGTGTTGAGTAGAGACTCTTCTCATGGAAGCCATGAAATCTTCGATAGATCTGGATGACTTTTCTTCCTTCATTGGTTGACCGTTCATGAATCTGTCAAAAGATTCAGAAGTAGACATAATGTAGTAAGCACCACCCATGGTACAGAAGACACCACAAGACCAGATTAAGACCTTAGTACAGGTAACAATATCAGTCCAGTTTTGAGACCACCAGCCGAATAATGTGAACATTAAAGCGATAACATCAACAGCTAAGACGGCACCAGTTAATTGCCAAGATGGAATTGAAGACCAGAATGGACCAGCAGCTCTAGTAATGAAAATTAACCAATTTTCAGTTAAAGAAATTTCTAAGAATAAAACACCATCAATAGAACCGAAGTTTTGAATGATACCACCCTTAGATTTGAACATGGTAGTTAATGGAATCCAAGAACCGACAGCTAAAATTATACCTAAAATAATAGACATACCCCATAATCTTGGTAAATCCCATTTAACTGGAGTTGGAGAGTATGGAGCATTATCGTAAGCAATAGCTAAAGTAGCAACATCAGCGAAAATAGCAATGAAAACAACTAAATCAATATCTAAGGAATGGTTTAAGATAGCAATCCATAAACCTAAGAAAATTTCTAAATGTAAAGATAAAGCGATACGGTAAACGACGTAAGAATACATTCTGTGGAAAATTTGTCTAGAAGTTTTTAAAGCATCAATAATAGCGGATAAACCTGGAGCTAAGAAAACGATATCAGCAGCAGATCTAGCAGCATCAGTAGCACCTTCGACGGCAATACCAGTATCAGCTTTCTTTAAAGAAGGAGCATCATTAACACCATCACCAGTCATAGCAACTAAATAACCTCTGTTTTGTAAAATTTCAACACACTTATATTTATGTTGTGGGAAAACTTCAGCAAAACCATCAGCATTTTCAACGAAATCAGCTAATTCAGAACCTGGCATTGAACCGGCACCACCTAAACCTAATCTTTCAGCATTATAAATGTTATCACCTAAACCTAATTGTCTACAAGTTTCCTTAGCAATACCAACGGCATCACCAGTTAACATCTTAACTCTTAAACCTAAATGTCTAGCTTCAGCAACAGTTTCAGCAGTATCATCTCTTGGTGGATCCATACATGGCATAACACCTAAAATTTCCCAGTGACCTTCACCTCTCTTTCTAGCAACACCTAAAGCTCTGAAACCTCTTGAAGCTAATTCAGCAACCTTATTTTCGTAGTTTTCGTGAACATCTTCTGGAATTGGGTGATCTTCTTCAACAGTCTTTAAGACGAATAATGGAGCACCTTTAACACAAATAATTCTTTCACCTTCTGGAGATTCAACAATAGCAGTAACTTTCTTAGAGACAGGATCGAATGGGTGGAATTCTAAAACCTTATATTTAGATAAAGCGGCTTTAGCAACTGGATATCTAGCTAAAGCTTTTAAGAAAGCCTTATCAATAGCATCTAAACCCTTCTTCTTTCTGGTAGCAGCTAAACAAGCAGTAACCATTAAATCATCAGCAGTAACACCTTCGACAGTGTATGGTTCATGTAAGGTTAACTTATTTTTAGTTAAAGTACCAGTTTTATCAGAACATAAAATTTCAACACCGGCTAAAGATTCAATAGCAGATAATTTTTGAACAATAGCTTGTTTCTTAGCTAAGTAAGCAGCACCAACAGCCATAGTAGTAGTAACGACAGCTGGTAAACCGACTGGGACACCAACAATAGTAATAGCTAAAGTGTATCTTAAAATAGTAACAACGTTAATAGATCTATAGAAACCAGCAGTCCAAACAACTAATAAAGTGATAACGACTAAAGTTAATAAAGTGACACCAATACCATTTAAAACTTCAGTAAAATGACCAGTACCACCAGAAGCTTGGTTAACTAAAGCAGCAGCTCTACCAACATAAGTGTTATCACCAGTAGCGGTAACAATCATAAAACCTTCACCTTTCTTAACAGTAGAAGAAGAGAAAGTTGGATCACCGAAATGTTTATCAGCAGCTAAAGATTCACCAGTAATAGCAGATTGATCAATTTGAATGAAACAATCTTCAGTAACAATTCTACCATCAGCAGAAATGATAACACCATCTTCTAATTGTAAAATATCACCTGGGACAACTTCATTAGCTGGAATTTCAACTAAATTACCATCTCTAACGACAACAGAAGCATTAGCTAAAGTTTTCTTTAATTCATCAACAATAGAACCGGCTTGATATTCTTGAATAAAACCGACAGCAGCATTTAACATTAATAAACCACAAATAACACCGAAATCAACCCAATCGGATAAACCAGCAGCTAAAATAGCAGCAGCTTCCATAACGAATTGAATTGGACCAACAAAGAACATAGCGAATTTAACAAATGGATTTTCAATATCTTCTGACATTTGATTTAAACCATACTTCTTTCTTCTTTTAGCAACTTCATCAGAAGTTAAACCAATTGATGGATCAGTTTGTAACATTTCTTCTGGAATAACTCTAGCTTCACCAGCAACTTGATGTTCTTCTTCTTCTTCATCACCATCAGCAGCTGCACCTTGATTAGATTGTAATTCATCGATTAAAGCATCAATGTCATCATCTTCTTCTTCATCAGAGTAACTTTGTTCAACATCTCTTGGAGGCTTTTCTTCTTCTTTAGCCATTTTTTATTAAATTTAATAATATAATATTATTTAATGGGTAATTTTTTTCCTATTGTATTATGAACAAAAAAAGAAAAATAATATTGTAAAGGAAAATAAATATGTAGTAAAGAGAGTTAAAAAAAATTTAATTTTAATTAAAAATATAATATTATATATATAGAATTTTAGAATTGAGGAAAAGACCCAAAATAAAAAAAAAAATTTTCTCAATTCAATGAGAGAGAGAAAGAATTGTTTTCTAATTTCTTCTTCTTGCAATTAATTAAACATAAACAATATAATACGAAAATGGAATGAAAATGATAAGATAACTTGGCAATAACAAATCGGCGGTTGAATTATGAAGTGGGTAAAAATTTTAATTGGATCTCTAAGAGCAAAAAATTGATTTCCAATTAACCGAATGTTCCACACACCACTCAAGGTGTGTAATTTTGCTCTGCTTAGCAAGAAAGATATTATCAATCAGAAACTGTGGTAGTAAGTAAATCTGCCCGGTTACTGAAACAATCCAATAACAAATAAATAATTATTACTGGACACGCGCGGATTTTTTGTTGCCACTCTTCGCGGATCCGGCGGATCTGAAAAAACTGCAGGAACAAGATCTCTCTTTCCAGATTATTAGGAAATGTGATGAACATGCGAAATTTTCTCTGTGACGTCTGCTATTTCTTTGTTTACAAAACTGCCGGAAGCAAGCTTTACTTTCCCATTTTTAGAATTCCCGCGCTGCAAGAAAGAGAGAAAAAATTCTCGGTTGTCACGGCGGATTTAGACGATGTACATCCGATTATTGCCGAGCACACACACTCAATGGCAATTGTAACTGCAACTATAACTATAACTGTAACTGTATTTGAAATTAGAAGTGAGAGAGCCGTTGATTGTATGACGTGTGGGCCCTTTTAAGATGCTGATGGCCCGGACAAGAGAGCAAACACAAGTTGATGAAGTTCTAGATGAATTAATTAATTAATTAATTTACTGTGTGTGCTTTTTCAGGTACAGTTTCAATGTTGTTGTTTGACTAAGTTAATAATCATTGATTGTTTGTATGTTCATCGGGTAATTGACAAAAACACCGAGATATTTTTTATAGATACTTACTACAAGCTATTTTATTTTTTTAAGGACTCATTCAATTATTGTCTCGGTTCAATGTTAACCTTCGGTTAGATATAACACCGATTATAATAATAACTCTGGTATCTTATTTTTTTATTTTCTTGTAAATGACGAATTTTCTAAGATCCACATTTTATTCCCTCTTGATCTTCATATTATTATTTCAATAACAATTCCTTTTCTAGTTTCAATTCACTCTATATTCTAGTTTCTTGCTATATCACGTTGAGCTATTTTTCTTGTATTACGTATCGAAAAAACACCTCGGATAAAATAATCATTATTCTATTTTTATAGATTAATCATATATATACTAATTTAGAATATTTATCTATATATATATATATACTAAAATTGAATATATATTCGTAAATTTACTACCCAATAATATCATTTGTTAATCTTTCAACAAATTCATTATATATTTCTTCAAATTCACCAAGTCCTTGAAATATTTTACGATATCTATTAAATTTTAATACTTTTTCATGTAATTCTTTTTCATTATTATTATTATCTTTATATTCATTTATATTAATTTCAATTTCATTTAATTTTATTTGAAATAATTCAATATCAATTATTTTATTATCAATATTATTATTATTAAAAAATAAATTTTCAATATCTTTTAAATAATCAATTACATCATTAATACCTTTCTTAATTAATGTATATTCTTCAATACCTTCAATTTTAATTTTATCTTTAATTATTTTATCTTCTACTACATTTTTTATAATAATCTTATCATTATTATTATCTTGTTGTTGTTCAATATTTAAATTCTTTAAATTTTGTTCTATATTTCGTACTGCACTACTTAATGTATCCATATAATATTCTACTTTGGTATCTTTAATCTCAAATTTATTATTATAATCATTATCACTACTATTATTATTACCATTTATACTACTACATAATAATTCAATTTGACTTATATTTGAATTCAATTCTCGTGTTAATTGTTTATTATATGTATCTAATGTACCTAATAATTGTTGTAATGTTTCTTCATTCTCTTTAAAATTTGTTGGTTCTTGAGAATTTAATAATATATCAACATATGCATGTGGTACAAAATCTGAATCAAAAAATATATCAATCATATTTTATTTTATTATATTATATATTGATCCCTATTCAATTGTGTATATATCTTAGATTGAATATATTTATTATATTCGTTTTAACTATATTTTTTTTTTTTTTTTTTTCAAATTTGTTGTTACAATTAATAAAAAAAAAAGAAATGTCCGTTTTCCGTCCGATTTCATATTATACAATAAAAAAAATATATATATATATAAAAATATTCATACAAGTATTATTATTAAAGCTGAATTTAATTTAATTGATATTCTGTAAGTTTATTATATTTTCCGACAGTAATCAATTTATTTTTATTTATACAAAAATCATTAGATCCTCTTTCTTCTTTATCAATAAAATAACATATTTTATTTTTATCAAACAAAAATGTTGAATCTAAACTACTTAATATTAATTTATCATTAATTATTCCCATAGTTAATAATATTTCTGAAATTTTATATTCTTCAATTATTTTATTATTTCTAATATCCCATTTTGAAATAATACCATTACTAAATCCACCATATATATAATAATTTTCACCATTTTCAATACCAATACAATCAATTTTATCTTTCTTATCATTATTAATATTATTAATTAATTTACCATTTCTTAAATCAAAATTACATATATCACCATTTTTATATCCTCCATAAATAATATTTTCTTCATTATTTGAAAGTGATATACAATTTACACTATTTATTAAATCTTTATTTTGTTTAATAGTTTGTTCACATATACCTTGGCCACATTCCCATAATTTAATAGTACCATCATTTGAACTTGATAAAAAATTTCTACCTCTATCAATCATTGCTAAATCTGTTACTCCTCTTGTATGACCTTTAAATATTCTGGGGTTACTTCCATCAACTAATGAAAATATTTTAATTTGCATATCTGAAGAGCCAGTTAATAATACAGAACCACTTGGAAATATTTGAGCTTTTGTAATGGTTGAATCATGTGCAAAAATATTTATTTTTTTATTATATGAATTATCTTCAAATAAATATGTTTCAATAATACCATCTTCATTACCAAGAACAATTTGTTCATCTGTACAATCAATACTAGTCCAAGATATATCTCCATCTGTTAACCCTAATTCTAATTCATTGCCATTTTGAAATTGATACTCCATACCTTGATATTTCAAATGGTAAAGATTATTATCTATATTATCTTGTATTATTTCATCATTTTCATCATTAACATACTTCTCTTTTATTTTCTTGAAATTTATAGTCTTAATTGAATCAGGGGTTACTTCAACATTCAAGTAAAAAGGTGAATTTTCTTCAATTGCATCTTTGAAGTCAGGTTGTATATATAACTTGCTGAAGTTTTTCATATCTAACATTTGTTACTGAGCGATATTGAGGTAAGTAAATTTTAATGTTACTATTAATATTATCGCTTCTGACGACTAAAATGTTCAAAATTTAATATATCTATAAGTTGCAGATCGTAGAGATGAGTACTAACTCATCGATTAATAAATATTATTACTTATTGAAATAAAATTCCAATGCCTTTTCATTTCGAATCCTAGATGCTCCCTTTTCTAAAAAATCATATTTACGTTTGATTACCCGATGATCGCGTAAACATTCGATTTTTCAAACTTTACGCGACAAGATGGCAAAATGATATCATTAACTTTTTTATTTATTTATTTAAGTTTAAATTCAAGAAATCTTTTATATTGGAACAAAAATAATAGAATTAGCATTAAGAGGAATCATATACTTACTATTATCATTTTTATTTATTTAGAAAAACAATTCAAAAAATAAAGCAAAATGAACTCTGTCAATCTTTCATCAGGAGATCTCCGTGCCATTTTTACTAAGCAAGAACGTTATAATAATCCAATTGATGGTGTTTATCAAATTTATAATACAAGAAAGACAGATGGAAATCAAACTAGAAAGAGTCTAGTAATGCTTTCTGATGGTAAATATAATGTCAAAGCATTACTAAGACATGATGCAGCTGCTAAATATACATCATTAAATGTGCAAAAGGGTGATATCATCAAGGTATTATCAGGTGAACCAGCTGTTATTAGAGAAAGAAAAAAATTTGTTTTCTTAATTGATGACTTCGAAGTTCTTCAATCTGGAATGGAATTAGTAAACCCTAGTTGTGAATTCTTGGATACTTATTTAATTAATCATCCAGACGAAGTGATTCAAGGTGCTTCTGAAGATTCAACTTCAACAACTAATAGCAATTCAACAAATATGGCAACCAATTCTGCGGCGTCTGCTAATCCAGCTCCAAAAATAAATAAGCCTGCTACTAATTCATCTCAATTTGACGGTCCAATATTTGCCATTGAGCAGTTATCTCCTTATCAAAATGCTTGGACTATTAAAGCAAGAATATCATTCAAGGGTAACATTAAAGAGTGGAGAAACCAACGTGGTGATGGTAAACTTTTAAATTTTAATTTTCTTGATTCTTCCGGTGAAATTAGGGCTACTTGTTTCAATGATTTGGCTCTCAAATATAACGAAGAACTAGAAGAAGGCAAGGTTTATAAAGTATCAAAAGCTAGATTGCAACCTTCTAAACCACAGTTTTCAAATTTATCCCATCCTTATGAATTAAGTATCGACAATGATACTATTATTCAAGAATGTCAAGATGAAGATAGTGTTCCAAAGAATAATTTTAATTTTGTTAAACTTGATAGTATACAATATCAGGAAAATAATTCTACTATTGACGTTTTGGGTATAATTAAAGTAGTCAACCCATATTTTGAATTAACATCAAGAGCAGGTAAGAAGTTTGACCGTCGTGATATTGAAATTGTCGATGATACCGGATATTCTGTGACAGTTGGCCTCTGGAATAAACAAGCTCTTGATTTTGATATTCCTGTAGGGTCTGTTATTGCCATTAAGGGTGTGCGTGTAACTGATTTTGGTGGAAAGTCACTTTCTATGGGTTTCTCAAGTATGCTTTTGGATAATCCTGAGATAGAAGATGCATATGATTTAAAATCATGGTACAATATTAATGGTGATAACTCTAAATTCATATCATTAAAGCAGGAGAATGGTGGTTCTATATCATCAGGTAATTTAATGAAGTTAATTTCTCAGCGTCTCAGTATTGGTAAAGCAAAGGCTGATAATCTGGGGAGATCTGATAAAGGTGATTTCTTCAGTGTTAAGGCCAATATCAGTTTCTTGAAGGTCGATAATTTTGCGTATCCAGCATGTAACAATGAAGGATGTAACAAGAAGGTTATTGAGTTAAATGATGGAAGCTGGAGATGTGAAAAGTGTGATCAAAATTTCCCTGCTCCTCAATACAGATATATGTTAACCATCTCAATTATGGATGAAACTGATCAAATATGGCTAACTTTATTTAATGATCAAGCCCAACAATTATTAGGTGTTGATGCGAATACATTAATGGAATTGAAAGAAAATAATCCTGATGAATTTGCCAAGACAACTCAAAAGATCCAAATGAATCCGTATGATTTTAGAATTAGAGCCCGTGAAGATACATATAATGAGCAAACAAGAATCAGATATACTGTATCGAACCTACATGAACTTAAATATAAGGTTGAGGCTGATTATCTTGCAGAAGAACTTTCAAAGGGATTGGTATTCTAATTTTTACCAACCTTGTCGGTAAAACACAAGATAAATAAATATTTGAGTGTATGAAGTTATTCAAAAGTTGAATAACTAATATGTATAGTTTATAATATATGCATGGTATTTAATAATGTTACAACGTTAAATAATTTAACAAATGTTTATCTGATTTGGTTAAATGTGTTAACCAAAATAGAGGAAGAGGAAGGGCTTCGTGAAACTTTATCAAAAATTTTCCAATACCTTAAAGTTTCATCACCGGCACCAGAAACTACAGTAGTTCCATCTGCAGATAAAGTCAAATGGAGGATTCTAAAGCTGTGGCCCTTCAGTATCGCAACCGGCTCCAGATTAGGGTAATTCCATACAGTCAAATTATACTTAGAGTACCCATGAGACGTAACTATTTCATTAGTATTTTTTGACCAAAGCATGTTACAGACTTGGGAGCCCGTATCTACTTCATTAATTTTTAAAGAGCTGTTGATATTCCATGTTTTTAGTTTTCTATCGGCAGTTCCTCCACCAGTTGCCAAAATGCCTCTTCTATGCGGTGACCATGCTAAAGCTTTAACTGCTGCAGTATGATCGTCTATAGTAAATACTGGTTTACTCGAAACACCATCGTATACAAATGCCATGTTATCATTGCCACCTGATACCAGTTTATTGTCAGTTAAGTTCCACTTTAAACCACATACTTCCTGTGTGTGAGTTAAAATCTTTTCAAAAAATGGATCACGCATTCGCACATCTCTATGTAGTATTGAATGGTCTCTGCTACCGGATGTCAATATATGTGAATTCCAAGCCAAACATGCAGTTCTATCGGTATGGCCTGACAAGGTTCTAATACACTTTTGCTTAATAATGTCAAATATTTCGATTAATCCATTGCTATGACCAACGGCCAGATGCGTACCAGCACCAATCCAACTCAAACTAGTGAATTCATTATCGGTATCACAGAGATGGATTACGTCACCTGAATTGTTATCAGTTAAGAATACAGCTTTCCCTAAGGCAACTGCAAGCATATCTGTTGAAGACCAGTCCACGAGATCGTAATAAAAATCGTCCGCCAAGGAAGGTGCGTCTAAGACACGAAATGGTGTCTTTGTTATAGCCCTGAAACTTTTACTTGGCGATAGTAATAATTGCCTGGAGTCTGGTCTTACAGGTGATGAGGAATCAAAATATTGGGATGCTAGTATTGAAGTGCCTGATTGTCTTATGGAGGAACGGCTTCTATATGTAAATAAACTAGCTCCTCGAGTAGAACCAGATATGCTTGGGGCATCTGTATTTAATTCGATACTTCTTTTGGGGGTTACTGGTAATCTAAATGGAGCATATTCTTGACTATAATCAGGTGGAGTACTTACTGACTCATCACTGTTTGAAAAATCAGGGGAATCATCCACCGTTTGATTTAACATCGTGGCCATTTCTCTACTATTAAATTCCTGGAGATTGCTGTCTTCTGAAGAATTTTCACGATTATATTTAAATGATGGATTCTTAGTACTCTTGATCCGTCCTATGCCTGTCTCATTATTAAGAGCATCTTTTAGTAACTTTTCGCCAAACAATTCATTCTTTAAAATTGCATCAAAAGTCTCTGTAACTTGTCTTTTCCTCTGAAGTTCAATTTGGTCTTCGGTACTAGATGGACGAATTGAACTTGCACTAATAGTCTTAGTGATCGAACTCATGGCGTTAAAATCAAAGTCGGTTCTTCCAGGCAAAAATCTGTCTACGTAATTAATAGCATTAGGTTGTCGACCACGTTTTGAGGGAGAAGACAATAGAGAAGAGCTGGAAGATGAACTTGGTAGAGTTGGTCTCCTTCTAAACCGTTTGCCATCTTTTATTTTTGACGGAGATGAAGTTGGGGTTGTATTATTAATAAAAGGATTGGGTAAGTTCTCCGACATAGAAGTCTATATGGAATTCAATGTAATGAGATAAAAACTTCTAGGAATTAATGTTACAAAATAGGTTAGGTTAGTTCCTATAACCACGTTTTTGTTTTATTATGTGCTTGCTTTGAAGATAATCTTTAAACTCTATATGGCGGAACTAATATCGCAACTATGTATTTAGTACTGGGGTGATTTATTCTGCTCAACATACAGAAACAAAGAGAAGATAACAGACGTTCCAATAATTAAAAATTTAGAATTCAAAAGAATATGTTGTAAATAAGTCTAGAGTGGAAAAGATGCTCAAAACTCAGAATATTCTTTATTTGACAGGTACTTACTTTTTCTCAAAGCACGGAGCAGAGAAACTTTTCGCACTACCAGATTTTAACAACCAATGGATTAATATGATCAAAAATTAACAACATGTTCGTTATTATTACTTGAGAACTACGATATAATTCCGCCGCTATTTAATGTAATATTGAAAAATTTGAAAATATGGCTTTTGTTTTTTTTACTTTATATTAACAAATAATGTAAGCGCATATAATTAATGTTTATTCTTAGGACTATAGGAAAATGCCTCATATAAAGGCTAATTTAGTTCTAGGTATGGTGAAAAAGATGGAACAATCATGATTTAATTGTTCTATTTTTTTAACAGAAATATTACATACCATAAAACAACTTCAATTTGCATATAAAATCTTATTTCAGACATATGTGGTGCGGCATCTATATTGGCAATGCACAATGGCGGTAAGGTGAATGAAAATGAAAAAAAAAAAAAGAAACTAATAAATGAAAGAAAAGTTTGGTTCTACTGATTGAAAAGTTATGAGGTTTTTCGACTATCAATTGTTAATAGTATTTGGAATTAAAAAACTAATCAAAACCTAAACAAAAAAAATACCATCAAAAGATAATGTTTACACCTAATCAAATTTGGTCACGTGATTACAAATAAAATAGCAAAAATAATGGTCCCTAGCGGGATCGAACCGCTGATCTTGGCGTTATTAGCACCACGCCTTAACCAACTGGGCCAAGGGACCTTAAGAACTTGAAAATTGTCGTAGATCGTCCTAATGTGTTTGATTTTTGATGTTGTTGTTCTTATTTGTTCGCAAGGTCAATAATAGTCTACCTTGTGGATATATTATTATTATTATAATAAATTATGTTGCAATACACTGGTATAAGTCGAATTGTCTACTGTCTGGACAAATAGATAATTTGTTGACATTAGGGATTTAATTAATAAAAGCGTTGTCCTCTTTTATATAACACTATATAGAAAGAGGGAGAGAACATTTTATTCTTGTGAATAATATGTTCTGCTTATATACTTTTTTATTATACAGTACCAGTTATCATAACATACTTCCTAATTAGGAACTACGTTATTATAACTGTATATAGACTCAGAATATAGTTCAACAAATTACAGATCTACAAACAATAACTATTGTCTAAATTTGAATACCTAAATGATATTGCTCAATATCTAAATATCTTGCTAGATCGCTATGCTTTCGCTTGCTTCTTTCTGGAGATCCCAAGTCCCGGACTCGTACTCTATTTATATACTTTGACCAAACCCCCTTGAACCCCAGGTTCTACAAGCTCCAAGCTTGGCCGGGCTGATCCCGAAACATCCGACCAATTCCCAGAATTGCCGAGTTCCTCGAATAACGCTTTTCGCTCCGCTGAGCCCATAACTTCCAGATAAGCGCCCACCCATTATGCAGAACATAATTGTGACCACTATCTTGCTAAGCACCAACAATACTACCCAGTAGACGTGGCCTCGCATGTCCCACAGAGCCTATGCATTAACATGTCGACTTGTTCAATGACATACCTCTATCGTTGCATGATGTTGCAATACAGTGGTATAAGTCGAATTGTCTAATGCCTGGACAAATAGATAATTCGTTGACATTAGGGATTTAATTAATAAAAGCGTTATCCTCTTTTATATAACACTATATAGAAAGAGGGAGAGAACATTTTATTCTTGTGAATAATATGTTCTGCTTATATACGTTTTAATTTATATTGTACAGTACTAGTTATCATAGCATACTTCCTAATTAGGAACTATGTTATTATAACTGTAAATAGACTCAGAATATAGTTCAACACAGGAACCCAGATCTTAACCGAACGTTCTTCAAAGTTACGATCTCTAAACTAGCTCTCACAATGTAGTCTCAGACTACCAGGTCTTACTAGGCTGATGGATATTAACTATAGACTTTGTTAGGTCCCACGAGGTTAATATACCACAAAAATTGTTATAAAGTAATACCGTGCTAGGCGGCTATCGAGTCACGGGCTAGTAACCTTGTGAATAGCACGTGACGCGCGAGATGGCTGGTATTACGTGTAAATAATTTATAGGTATAAGAGGCGCTTAGAATTAAGGAAGCACCTCATCAAGATCCTAAGTAGCCAACTTGTATAATGATTACTAAACCGAATCCATCAGGATTGACTAACCCCTCCTTTAGTCCAGATACTCTATAACAAAAATATGGCATAACCGCCGAGGTAGCATGGCCAAGCTACAAGGGCTGTCAGAGACGTCACAAATAGTACCACCTCGAGGTCGAGCAAGATTGTACATTGGTAAGTCAGGACAAGAACAAGCTCCCAGCGAAATGTCGAGCAACAGCGAAGTTAGAGCACGGTGTTGGAGCTTAAGCTCTTTAGAAAATAAGGTTAACTGATATTATCTTATTTATACGTAAATAGTGATGGTTACGCGCGTTCGCTGTGTAATCATCTGACTATTATTTTTTTCTCGGGCTTATTATATAAGACAAGGGATGAAAAATAATAGAATCTATATAATATTAACTTATATATAGAATTGAAGCCAATACTATCCTCAAACCATAGTAGGCAACCAGTTATATATAATACAAGCAGGATCGTACCCTCTTTACTGGGTTATATAACAGTTCACGTCACTCTTGAAAGAATAGATGACTATGGTCCAATAATAAGATAAGATGCGCCTAGGTTATGAGTCAGAGGACAGGTATCCTCAGAACAATATCGAAGTTGAGCTCCAGAAAGCATATAAATAGAGCATGTATCAGCGATAAATATCTAGATTAATTATTAGTTAGAATTAGAAGTAGGGAACAAGCTAAATAAGTTTAATAAATTAGTTGACAGATCTAAGGAATTAGTACAACGTCTCTTATTATTATCAAATATATTAAGACACCAATCTACCTAACATAAAGTATGACCTCCCATTACTACAGAAATGTTGATTCTTCGTGTTGTTGATATGCATTATTAACAACCATGTGATAAAAAATAAAGGTTTTTAAAAATGTATCTATAAGTCGAGCTATATCAATACTAAATATAAAAAACATTTTTTTTTTCTATAATTAGTTCCTTATTGTTTAATTTGGAAAGTTTGTGAAACAAAACTAGCACTATATTTTGGATTTTAGTGAGCTTATTATAACATGAATTTAACGGCTTAAGTCGATTAGATTAGCCTTTGCAAAGTATTAATGAATTGGGAGGGAAGGGAAAATAAAATGATTTTTCCTGATTAACTAAGGTTAAAATATCTTACCAAGTATAAAACTATTATCTCTAAAAGGGCCTACTGAATATTATTTCACTCTATATCCAATCTAATATTCTTAAGATATCCTATTTTTACTAATCCTAATAATTAGTTCAGCTCAAAGAGTTTTTTTCTTATAATATTCTGCACTAAGTAAATAGATTTATTTCTTTGAAATGATACTATCTCCTTTACTTTTTTAAAAAAAAAATGTTGCTCTGAATTTTTTAATATTGTTATACTATTGTGAGAGTGAGATTCAAAGATAAACTTATATCTTCGATCAATAGTGTCTTTTAAACCAGAACAATAGTGGATTTGCAATTTTATTATTATTATTATTTTCTAAAACCAGAAATTCAAGTAATCAATATCTTTTTTAAACTTTTCTAAAACTACTTTTACAGTACGGAATAATAATGTACTTTCCTGATATCTTGATATTAACGTTACTGCAAATATGATTGCTATTCGTACTATCAAATATAGAGATGAGTGCTGTATTCAACGATATATTGTAAATTTTTAACGAAAAACTTTACTTTCTCTTGTCTAAAATTATATATATATAAAAAGAAAGGCATATTTTCTAATGAATAATATGGTGTGGTCATAGACATTTTATATCATAAGTTACAAACGAATAAATATCATTACTTTTAATTAACTTAAAATTTTACTATTGAAACCATAGGTAAACTCAAGGCGCAATTCAAAGAAACCATTTTTGTTTATCTGTCACCACAACAAAAAAGATGATAATGAAGGTAAACGATCAAAATAAATCGAAGGTTTCAAATTATTGAAATTAATTTTTACAATAAATTCTATTGCACTATATTGTTGGCCTTACAATTATCCTTTAATAGCCAGTTATTTGTGTAATATCGGAGAATAGCCAGTCTCTCTGGTAAATCATAATAAATATAAACCCAGCATATAACTTGCACCCCACTATATTATTTGTTAAATACTGATATAATCTATGATCTGGATTAGCAGTTAATCCCTCATTTTTTATGTCTGATCCAACCTCAGAAGAAATTAATAGTGTTAGTTTAATCTTAGGCACTGCTTTAGCAATCTTGTGCAAAAACAATTCCACTGGTAATGCTAATAAATTTATCAGTAAATACTTTGATGAAGAGATAGAATCAACAGGGTTTGGTCTAATCCAAGCTCTTAAGGCTGAATATTCATCATTAAAGTCCAGAGACACCATTAAGTTACTAATCCAAATGAGTAACTCCAAAAATAAATCGAACAAAGACAAAATTGACATTTGTGAAAGCACTGCCGCAAGCTACGCTAGATACATCAGCCAAGTTATTCCTACCGAAGTGATGAATAACCTTCCAACTGATATTCAAAACAATATTAGAACCAACCAAAAAGACTTAAAGAACTTTTTAGCTGCTGGATTATTTTTAACTATCAGTCCCTTGGCTCAGTCTAAATACTTTGATTTTCTAGGTCAAAACAAACTGGTTCGGATTAAAGACATTATGCATCACATATCAACTGATGAAGATGTGGAACCAGAGAACAAAGCATTAGTAGCCGCCAATGGTAAATTCAAAACTAATGAAAAAAGGAAATTTAAGGGTAAAGAAAAGAGTTGTGCAATCTGCTCAAAGAATCACTACTTGAGTGAGTGTCCAACCTTGAAAGAAAAAATTCCAAACGCTGAAATCATTAAGAAGTTCAATTCCAATAAAGGAGAAAAGGTGGCCACTCATCCAACCTGGGTAGCATTTCACGCATCTACAAAAAGAGATCTATCCTTCGAAAATCAATGGGTTTTAGATACAGGTTGTACTCAACATATT
>JAKTVU010000083.1:0-27872 GCA_030581855.1 Yueomyces sinensis
TTATTTTTCAATTTTTGATAGATGCTTAGAATATCTTGTATTTACAATGTTAAAACAACTCAAATTATAGATCGAGGTATTCAAAATTGAATAACTTTAGATTTGACAATAGTGCATATATTTTTTTTTTCAATATCTGTCTATTTTGGAATTAAAAAATTCCATGCTGTGACAAATAATATTCCTTTGTTATTGCAATTGAGTTGAAATATTCAAAAATTCTCCTATCACAATATCTTGTTTACTGACTAGAAATATGTAAATTTTGATTGAAAAAGTATTTTACAGTATTACACGTTTTAAAAAAAATATATATTTGATAAGTATCCTACCTATAACTAAAGATCAACTAAGAAAAGAAAGGAATAATGAAAGTATTCTCATATTAACAATTAACATTTAAAGTATCCAAATTTAAGTAGTTTAAATATATTTTTCTCAACTTTGTTCACCAATGAAAATTATTTTTTTTTTTTTTTTAATATTTAGAAATGATAGAGGGTATATAATGTAGGAATATTTATTTAATGTTTCATATATATATATATATAGATGCGTATATATGCCTGCTTGTATTATTATTATGTGCAGTAATTTTATCAACCTCGGAACTACGGTGATTATTATTATTAGAAATCTAGTATCTATTTTCAACTTTTTTATCGATTAATCAGTAGTAATATTAGTTATTCCACCAGTCTTTTGCCTTGAATTGGATATTTGAGAGACATCTTGCATACTAATATCAATATCTTCATGATCAAGAAGATCTGACCATCTTACTTTTTTATTGCTTAGTAAACCTGGTGGGATTTGTCTTTTAGGAAGATGCGGTATTGGTGATGTTTTATTAACATTGTTTATCATTTTAGAATTAGGTGATGATAATGATTGTGTATTCTTAGTAACACGAAGATTTCTTGGACTATTATTTGTACTAGTTATTACACCTGGATTAAATTTTATATCTAAATCTTTGTTTGAAATAGGATTATTCGTGGTTGGGTTTATTGTTGTAATATTATCACCATTACTATTAACATTTATAGCATTTGTTGAATTTATATTGTTATTATCATTATGAGATATTAGTGATGGTCCAGCTAATGAATCTCCTATATTACTATTTTCATTATTCAAGTCTTCAAAAGAGTTTGACATTCTTGGATTCAAATCTAATAGAGAATTAGGCAATACTGGATTAGCCATATAGCTATCATGGAAATCTTCTAATGAATCAATAATATTATCTTGGTTTATGTCATCATCATCATTATCATCTTCTTTTTCATTATTATTAATAGCATCATCATAATTATTCGTTGATTCCATTGAATTATTAATTATATCATCGTTTACATCACTATATTTATTAAAATTATTATTCATTATGGTTGTATAATCAAAATCTGAATAAAAAATATCACTAAAATTATCAAATATCTTTTCAAAATTATTTAGTAAATTGCTTTCAAATATTAAGTCTTTAAATTTTGATAAAATATTATCATTAAATTTTGAATTTAGCATATTATTATTAGAATTTGAATTTTCAATTATTGAAGGTGATAAAAAGAAACCACAATTTAACATTATCTTTTCATTTTGTAATAATTTTTCAACCATTGTGGAAGAATTAATTAAAATTTCATTTTTAATAATTTCGTCAATATAATTAATATGTGAATTAAAAAAGACTAAATCATTATTATTATCCCAATTTTTCAATTTTTTAAGTGTTAATAAATCAATTTTTCTTATATTTGTTAAAATAATATCAATTTCATCAGAAGAATCAAACATATTTTCAAGTTCTTTTATTTTTTTATTAATTGTTAATAATTGTGAATTTGATTGTTGAATAATATTAAATGATAAATTATTATTTTTTTTTGACATATTTTCAAAAAAATTAATAAAATTTTGAATTTGTACTCTAATTAGAGTGAAAAATCTTCTTTTACATAAAATAATTGATTTTTTTAATTTACAAATTTTAATTCTATCATTTGAATTAAATAAATTTTGCAAATTTAAGAAAAGCTCATTAATATTTGAAAAAATTTTCTTCCTATCATTTTTATAATTTTTTAAAATTTTATTTGTCAAATTTTTTCTTTCATTTCTTAAAGTATCAATTTCTAAATTTTTTTCATCAATAATTTTTAAATAAGATGAAATATGATCATTTAAATTAATCTTATTTTTTTCAATATTAGTTTTAATTTGTTTTGCTCTATCAGCATATTTTAAAGTATTTAAAGTTTCATCATAATGTAAAGAACTTGGAGATATACAAACGATCATAATAGTTTTACAATTACCACCTAAAGAAAATTTTAATAATCTAGTTAATTTTGAATCTCTATAAGGGATATGACGTTTTGAGGAATTATTATTAAAATCTGGAATTAACATATTATTAGTATTATTGGTTATACATAAAGCATTAATACAATTACCTAATGCTAATAATGAACGATTAATATTAGCACCTTCAAATAAAGTATTACCTGTATTTGTTGTGCTTGAAGCTCTTTCAGAACCTGCTAAATCAATAATTGATAAAGTTGAATTTAATACTAAATTTTTATTTGATGGAATTTTTTGAGTAATATTAATTTGTAAAACTGCATGAGATCTAGAAGAAGTTAAATTAGCATGTGTCTCTGAAGTAGTTCTATTTAAATTACCCTTAATAATAAGTTCCATAACTTCATTTAATGAATTTGGTGAATGAATTGATAAATTTGATACTATTATTTTTTTATTTGAATCTTGTTCTAAAATATTTAATTTCTTATATGAAATTTCAGGATTTAACAAATCACGTATCTTTTCATTATAAATTTCCAAATAAGATAAAGTCAATGAAATATCACTTGTAATTTCATTATTAGTATTATTATTGTTATCAAAATTAGTTGAATAATTTAAATTTTGCAATTTATTTTCAATTTTATTAAATAAAGATTTAATTGATAAAAAGATAATACCTGGATCATCAGGAGTACCTGATATAGTATAAGTCTTACCACATCCAGTTGCACCATAGGCGAAAATAGTACCATTATACCCATCCATAATATTATCTAATAGTGGTTCAGTAGTTGAATTAAAAATATCAGATTGAGTTGAATTTGAATCAAAAAGTTTATCAAAAATAAACTTCAATTCACCATTATTCTTTCTATGATGACGTCTAGATAATTGTGATTGAGAGAATATTGAATTTAGTACAGTATCTGAAATTTTATTTAATGGGTTTAAATGTTGCGGATCGAATATTAACATTTTATCATCGACACATTCTAATATGGAACGAATAGTATTCTGTTTATTCAACAAATGTATATTTAAATTTTCATCATTTATGTCAATCAAATTCTGTGTTTCATTATCAGTGAACGGTCTAATACGAACTGCCACTGTGATGGATGATTCTTCTGACATCGAGAAAACTATGCAAAGGATTAGACCATATATATACGTAAATATATATATCAATGAACCTCAATAAATATATATATTACAGTTTGGTGTTCGTGTTGGTATCTAATCTTATCAAATTACGCGTTATTTTTCAATGGCAATATTAGATATTCTATTATTATTTATTTACTTTATTCTATAAGCGTATATAATCTAGCGCCCTCTTCCGATCAAAAAGCGCGTATAAATAATATATAAATAGTGTGAGAGGAGGCCAGTAATCAAAGCATCTATCTCATCAGGTAGAAGTAGAATAAAGAACTCGAATTGAGAGTTTTAAAGATGTCGAATAAACGAAAAAAAACTGACAAAAATAGAGCAATTCTGAGTAAATGAGAGGATAAAGAATCAGAGCACTTGCTTGGACCACTCTTCTTCAGTGAAACATTTACAGGAGAAAGCATGGATCTCTTCTAGTTGTGTGGCAAGAGCTTTGTTGACCAGTCTAGATCTGATTAGCCTATTCTTGCCCTCGAAGGAATTGGAAACAACGGCCACTGTGAAGGATTGGCCACAGCCATTACTGGTGTCGGTGACAATGGCAGTATATAGGTCTGGAAAGGCGGTAGCCAGGGCTTGCTTGAGATCTTCAGAGGTATACATATGGAATGCTTTTTTGTATTATTGGAGTCATATATTGTTAGTAAGAGTGCTCTATTTGATATAAGCAAACTGTTTCTTTTGTAGCTTCTAGAAATGAAACTTTTTTTAGCTAAGAAGCATCGGCGGCTTGTCGCACTGTACGATACTATTTATATATAGAATTAATAAATATTTCAACAGTCTTTCTAGTGGTTATTGATGATTTATTCGATCAATTCGTTGTTATTACACTGTTTATTGGATAATATAATGGTCAATTTCACTAGAATCATTGTTCTACCAGTTGGTGTCACTATGATTAAGTGGGAGTGCGTCCGGGTAGCACACCCGTGTCTTAGTAATAATAATAAGTGAATAAATAATTTTTCATATTAATGAGTGTGACCATTGAACAATACCAGATAATATAGACCCCATATACATAGTAATTGTATCGAATAGTTAAAGAAGAAGTTGCAATATGTTATCCAAAATAATTGGTCCTGTATCTCGTGAAAATTCTGCACGTATTATTAAAGCCATTGAAACTTTATACCCAAGTGAATATGCCGATAGAAGATGGGATAACACTGGTTTATTAATCGATTGTTCTACTGAGAAATCAGATACTAAACCACGTATCTTATTGACAGTTGATTTGACAAAAGATGTAGCAGATGAAGCTATTAAGAAGAATTGTAATTTTATCATAGCTTATCATCCATTCATTTTTGGTGGTTGGAAAAATATTTTACCATTAAAGAATACACAACATTCATCTGCTATGAAATTGATTCAAAATAATATATCTGTATATTGTCCACATACAGCAGTTGATGCATCAATCAATGGTGTCAATGATTGGATTGTTAAAATATTGACAAGAGGTGATTTCAATAAATCAATTGCTATTGAAAAAATATCAAATGAAAATGATAATATCGGTTATGGTAGATTTGTCAATTTAAAGAATGAAGTCTCAATTGAAACATTAATTCAACGTGTTAAATTAGGTTTTAATGTTAAAAATTTCTTAATATCTAAACCAAATGATGAAAATCGTATGATTAAATCAATTGCATTATGTGCTGGTAGTGGTAGTGGTGTATTCAAATCATTGAAAGAAGATGCTGACTTATATTTCAGTGGTGAATTATCACATCATGAAGTATTAAAATTAAAAGAAGAAGGTAAATATGTTATTTTAGTTAACCATTCTAATTCCGAAAGAGGTTTTATTCAAACCGTTATGCGTGATGAATTGACTAGATTATTGAATGATTCTACTGAAATAGTAGTAAGTGAAACTGATACAGATCCATTAGTTATAATTTAAAATATTTAATGATAGAATAGTATTATATTATTATATTTATATTAAGTTACCCGCACCGGAGCTCCCTTTTTCGCGAGAAGGCTAAAAATTAAAGAAAAAATTTATAAAATTTAAACTTAAATAATAATAATAATAATAATAATAATAATTAGTATATCAATAGATCAATAGATAGATAACGTACCCCATAAGATAGAGTATCTGATAGAACAGCGATATTACAATTTTATTTATATATATTATTACTTCAATTTTAAAATTTTGTTTACCGGTTTTTAATTATGTCATCCGATACCATGTTCTTTAACAGTTCACGACTGTTGGCATCAACAAGTAAAAATTCTACTAGTAATTTAACACAGAATAATAATAAGAAAGATTTGAAAGCTACAAAAAAAGCTAATCAAAGACATCAAGATTATTCATCTCAGTCATTACCTAATGGAGAGAAACCGAATTTTGGTAACAATAATAACAACACTAAGAAGAAAAAAAATCAACAACATAATAACAATTATAAAACAAGAAATAAGAAGAATATTACCGATTTCGATACTTCTATAATGACTGATGATTTAAAGAATTTATTATTGACCCCACCTACCGATTCACAAAATTCAAAAGAACGTAAATCCAATACTAAACGTAGTAACAGCAAAAAGAGAAGCACTAGCCAGAAGAAATCACCAAATAATACGATGATAACACCTTCTTCATCAACAGCCAATTCCCCATCAAATGCGGCAAGAATAGCGACTGCAATAATAAGTAGTAACCCACAACAACAACACCTTCCAATACAGGACCAATACCATAATCCAATGGTTCCATTCAATTACCCACATCACATGCCATTAATGCATCCCGGTATATACCCTATGAACGGCCCACAAGCACAGCTGGCAATTCCACCATTACAAGGTGTCACGATGCCTCCACCACCACCACCACACAACTTCTCTCCAATGAGCATGCCTGTCAATTTGAACATGAATACCGCTGGTCTACATCCTTCTTACATGCCAATACAGACACCTCCTATAGCACCAATCACACTGCATCCAACTACTGTGAACCCACTGCTAGCACAACCAATCCACAACAACAACTATCACCACCAAACTAACAACACCGTCACTTCTCTATCTCATAACACCACGACCAGAAACACCAAAAACAAGTCAAGAAAACAGCACAACTTTGCAGGTGCATCCTTTGCAACCGACCTACCTCAAGCCCAATCATTGCCCAAACCTTCCTTCACTTGATGACGATGCTTATCAACTGCTTGGCTCTGTTGACATGACTCACAAGTCTCGGAGTTTCGGGCATCGCGTGAGTCGGCTGGTCCTTCTCGCATACAAAATATCACACTATGAGTATTTCCACAATATATATATATATATATATATGAGTGTATGCGTGGGTTGTCTTATATATTTGCATATTTATTATTATTTTATAAATCTCGTTTATTTATATACTAATAGTGTTATTCATCATCATCATCAGACTGTTTTTTACCCCACACTTATCTAGAAAAAAAGAATAATCACACACCCTCATTTTACAGAAAAATACATTAAAAAAAACATGAATAAATTCATATCATCCAACATGCAGAAGCATGAGAGTCCTCTGGTATATGCCACGTCCCTCTCGAGTGAAACTCCACTTTATACCTTAGCTTCTACAGATTCTCAGGGGTTTACTTGGAATCAAGATCTTTTCGCATCACAATATCAACAAAATTGTAATGTAGTATTTGATGCACATGAAGATAGTTTTGAACATTTAAATGAGTTATTACAAAAAGATGATAAGGATGGATTAGAAAATTATATTACTAGATCGAGTGTGCCTCATAGAATTAGTGATAAACACGGTTGGAGTTTAAAAGCAAATCAAAGTTATAATAGTAGAACAGCTAATAACGTTTATAATAATATGGGTAATCATACAGTTGATATCATTGAAGTAAATGAAGATACTGATGAATTAACTCGTCATTTGATGTCACTAATTAAATAATGAAGTATTTATGTAATAATATTTAAAATGAGCAAAAATATTTGAAATTTTAAAATAAAATTAATTGTGTGCATCTATTTAATATACAGAAAGAATAAATCGAAATAAATATATATGTATGTGTATTATGTATAATTTATAAAAATTATTATCGTTCAACTTCATTCTTCATCAGATTCTTCCTTACCATCATCAATACTCATAACAGTATCAGGATTATTATTATGAATATATTTTCTTGTAATTCTAGAACTTTTACCCACTTTTTTAGCTTCTTCTCTAGCACGATTTTGTAATTGTGTTAATTCATTTTCAAAACTTTTTCTAACTGTACGATTACTAAATGCATCCCATAATTTTAATCCACCATTAACACCACCTACAACCATAGTAGCACCAACTTCAACATCTGGTGCAAATGATGTTGTTAATACATTACCAACATCCAAATCTCTAGATAAGACCATTGATGGACCTTTATTATTATCAAATTTCCATAATTTAATTTGTTTTTCACCCATTGCACCAGTTAATAACATATTTGGAATATTCTCTGGTATACTTAATGATGCAATACCTGCATCATGTGCTTTTAATGTCCATAATGGTTTAGAATTTTCTTGACGAATATCAAATGAATAAATGTTACCATTATCAGTACCTGCTAAAACGGTATAATCATTTGTAACAATACAACTTTCAATTTCTTCACCTTTCATAACATTCCAATATTTAGACATTTCATTATCATTTGAAATTCTAACATCTGATAATGCAATCTTTGAATCATAACCTGCTGTTAATAAAATTGATGGATCATTTTGTAACCATTGTGATACAGAGACCCTTGAATTTGCATGAATCTTATCCATTGATCTTGCAACTGTACCATTATTTAAATCCCAAAGTTTAACTGTAGAATCAGCTGATGTTGATGCTAAAACTGATCTATATTGTTTATTATGTGATAATGATAAAATAGCATCAGTATGATGGGTAGTAACATGTTGATTTTTCTTACCATTTTTCTTTTTCTTTTTATTTAATAATGATGTCATTGAATTATCAATTGGTTCACCCAAAATCATATCTGGGAATGCTTTATCAATACAATCTAAATTCCAAATTTCAATACTTGGATCAAATGTACCAATAGCTGCAAAATTAGCAGCATTCTCATTATTAGAGCCTGGTTGATAATTAATCCATTCAACACATAATGGGAAAGCAGGTAACATTAAATCATGATGAATATATAATGATGAATCACGTACTAAACCATCGTCAATATCATTTTCTTCAGCTGGAATATCATGATGGAAACCAGAACCATCATCATAAACGTAAACGTCTAAGAATGAAATGTCATCTTCTGTACGAGTCGCAAGAATTAAATTATCATTTGGATAAATTTGTAATTCAGCTTTTTCTTCTTCTGTATCTTTTTGATTTGGTAAAGAAATATATGGATCTTCATTATCCTTTTCATGAAATTCAATATCTTCATTTTGTAAACTTGGGAAGATAGATAATTGAGAAATTTTATTTTTATTATCATTTTCATCATCATCATCATAATGTTCCATATCAAATTCTTTTAAGTCATCATCAATATCAATTTCTTCTTTTAAATTGTTACTTTCAACATTAGCTTCTTCTAAATCAGCACGAGCATCATCTAAATTTAACTTGGCCAATTGATTAATTCTTTCCATTTCTTCATCATCTAATTCATATTTAATTGGAAATTCGGAGGCTACACCTCTTGGCACCCAAGCTGTTGCAGATATCATAATTTGCTTATATATGTTTGTCTACAGGTTATATTTAAAATTCAAAAAAAAAAGAAATCTACTTTAAATACGAATATATATTAGTTTGTATATATATCTACTATATCATATATCTATATTTCATCATCTTACACACTGTGTAGTATTATTGTCGCATAGTAAAGGTTAATTAAAGATCTCATCTCATCGCAAAGCTGATTTCAAAATTTTTCACTTCAAAAAGAGCAAATCTCGTTAAAAGTGATGCACAACGCGTCATCAAAAAATTGTATTTATAATTACTGTCATACTCTTGGAATATGAATATTATCTTTTGATTGAATTAATATTAATCATTAGTAATTATAATAATATACAATGTTTATTTTGGTTGGTGTATTATTTATTTAAATAATAAAAAAAGTAGAAATTTTGGATAGAAACTGTTTGAGGTTTAGCTTCCTCAAGAAACCTAATCACATATATAATAAATACACTCATATAGAAACAACAATGTAATATATAGATCACAATATATGTAAATAACATCTCAAATTATTATTATAACAATTTACAACCAAATTTAGTGAAATATCTTAGATATTTTTATTTTCACGTGCTCTTCGCTTTTTGCGAATTATTTCCGTTCATGTCGATATCTCTCATCTGCATATAATGAATGAATATAAATAATAAACAATGAAAAATATCTTAAATTGAAATATTAATAATAAGATTTTTATATAGATTAGATTGGTATCTTAAATCCAGAATACTACACTCAATTATATATATCAAGAAGATTCGATATGTCTGGTGACGATGAAACTGCCAAGAAATTGCAAGAAATTCTAAGATTACTGCAATTAAATAACAATGATATTACTAAATTATCCTCACAACAAAGAAAAGATATGAAAGATTATAAATTCTGGAAAACTCAACCAGTACCAAATTTCGATGAAAAAATCGTTACTGAAGGTCCTATTGATAAATTAAAGACTCCAGAAGATATCTCTGATAAACCATTACCTATGGTAGAAGGTTTTGAATGGTCAAGTATTGATATTAGCGATTCAAATGATCTTGAAAATGTTTTTGTTCTTTTGAATGAAAATTATGTTGAAGATCGTGATGCTGAATTTAGATTCAACTATTCAAAAGAATTTTTTAATTGGGCATTAAAACCAATGGGTTGGAGAAGAGATTGGAATGTTGGTGTTCGTGTTAAAAATACAGGTAAATTAGTAGCTTTCATTTCTGCTATCCCTGTTACTTTAAAAGTAAGAGGTAAGACTATGAAAAGTGTTGAAATCAATTTCTTATGTATTCATAAACAATTGAGATCAAAGAGATTAGCTCCTGTTTTAATTAAAGAAATTACTAGAAGAGTTAACAAACAAAATATCTGGCAAGCACTATATACTGCAGGTTCTCTATTACCTTCTCCAATTAGTGTCTGTAGATATACTCATCGTCCATTAAATTGGGCTAAATTACATGATGTAGGTTTCACTCCATTGCCACCAAATGCAACAAAGACTGAAATGGTCGCTAAATATGCTTTACCTAAAAAGACTGTTTCTAAAGGTTTAAGGCCATTAAAATTAGAAGATATTGATGAAACTTTAAAATTATTTAATAAATTTCAAGAAAGATTTGAAATTACTCAAGATTTTACAAAAGAAGAATTCACTCATTGGATGTTAGGTAATACTGAACAAAAGAATAATGTTATCTTCTCTTATGTTATAGAAAATGATGAAGGTAAGATTACTGATTTCTTCTCTTTTTACTCATTACCATTTTCTATTTTAAATAACCAAGCTTATAAGGATCTAGGTGTAGGTTATCTATTTTATTATGCTACTGATGCTGATTTCAAATATTCTGATAGATATGATACAGAAGCTTCTGATGCATTAAAGAAAAGGTTAACAAAGACTATGAATGACGCTTGTATTCTAGCTCATGATGCAGGCTTAGATGTTTTTAATGCTATGTCCTCTCAAGAAAATAACTTATTCGTTGATGAATTGAAATTCGGTCTAGGTGATGGTTTATTAAACTTCTATTTATTCAATTATAAAGCATTCCCTGTTAGCGGTGGTTTGAAAAAGGACAATAGTTTAGATTATGAAAAACGTAGTAATGTCGGTGTTGTCATGTTATAAGCTAGTAGCAATAGACTATTATTTAGATTTATGTAATACCTCGTTTTTGGACAACTAATGTAAGAATTATAATTACGTACATAAATAATTATAGAATTGATATACTCTCGTAACCGCCTTCTGGACAGATCATTGAAAGAACTAAAAATAACAACACTACACTTTCTTCTTGATGATACACACATCTAAGCCCATTCTACTAATCTTTTCTTTTGTTTCTTCTACTTTTCCAATATCTCTCTCTATTAACCAGCCATGGCACTTCCAATTATTTATTGGTGTTTTTCAAAAACCAGCCTTCTCCTACCGCGAAAACAAGTTTAAACGCCCACCAAACGAAAGCGCACTGTTTAGCCTTCTCAATATTCAGTGTGAAATATTCTCTAACAGGTAACTATTGAATCGGCTATATCTTACTGGATATTCAGATGGCTGCTAAAGATGATGATGATTATTATTATCAGTACACTAACTCACTCTATTTTTATCTAGAGGCTTTAGTATGTAGGCTTAGATTACTGCGCAATCTTATTATTTTTCATTAAACCCATTTATGGTATAGTAAAGCTTTGATCTCTCATTTGCCAAAATAGCAAAAACTTGAAGTAATTGATTTCTAATGGTTTTACCATTTGTGAATTATATATAAGGGGGACATGATTTTATCTTTCTAGAGTTTTCTCCATTAAATCTATCATTCTATTTTAATATTAAATATAAAAAAACCATCAACCAATAATATAATCATTATTACTCTATTGTTCTCAATTACACAAAAAAAACATACAATTAAAAATGAAATATTCTACTACATCTCTTTTATTAGCTGCTGCTTCTATTACCTCTGCTACCGATATCAATGATTTAACCATCTCTGTTACAACCGCTAACACTTTAATCAGTGATGTTACCAATGCCGCTGCTACTACCACCGTTGCTAACTTATTACAAAACATTCAAATGAAAAACTGGGAAGATGATGTCGCTTCTGGTATTCAAGAAGGTATTGATGGTGCTGAAAGTGTTGCTACATATGCTGGTGAACACGCTGAAAGTGTTGCTACATTAGTTGCTTCTCATGCCGAACCAATTATCAGTGATGCTCAATATGTTGCTACCCAAGCTGCCTCTAACATCAAGGCTGATATCAAATCTACTACCGCTACCGGTAAGCACACTAAGACCACTACTGGTAAGCAAACAACTGTCTCTGGTAAGAAATACAAATCCCAAGTCGCTACTTCTGCTTTATTATCAGATGCTCAAGCTTTCGCCGTTCAACCATCTGCTACCATTGTTTCTACTGATGCCAATGGTGTTGCTACTACTAGATACTTATGGTATAACGATCAAAACACAGAATCTGCTTCTGAAGCCTCTGCCACTACCACTACTACTGGTAAGAAGGATAAGAAGACTAAGACCACTTCTACCTCTACTTCGATATCTCAATGGGAACCAGAAAGTACTACATCTACTTCTACTGCTAAGAAGGGTAAATCAAACAAGAAGACAACTTCTACCTCTTCTTCTACTTCTTTAACCACTTCTACTTCTACTACTAGCACCAAAAAGGGTGACAAAAAGAAGACAACTTCTACTTCCTCTGTCTCTGAAGGTAAGGCTAAGACTACAACCAAAAAGAAGATTAACAACAATGCTTTAACTGAACCAATTACTACTGTTACTGGCACTAACTCAGATGGTGAAGTTTTCACTTCCAAGGTCTGGTGGTTACCATCTTCTAAATTAGAAAAACTATATGGTTCTGATGCTATTACTGGTTCTGCTTCTTCTACCTCTTCTAAGAAGGGTAAGGATAAGAAGACTGCTACTACTTCCTCAGTCTCTGCCTCTGCCACTTCCTCGGAATATTCTTCTTTTTCTACTTCTACCTCTGTCGCTAAGAACAACAAAAAAAACAAGGCTGCTAAGAGTACTTCATCCTCATCTTCTTCTGTTTCTGTCGAACCTTCTGAAGTCTCTTCCTCTTCTATTGCTTCTTCCTCTTCCTCAGCCTCTTTCGTAACTACTATCAAGAGCGAATACGTCACAACTCACAACAAGAAGGTTAAGACTATCACTACCAAATACATCAGCACCGAAAAGATGCCAACTAGAGCTGTCAACAAGAGAGCTTCTGCTGGTAAGAACGGTACTGCAAATGCTGCTGATAAGCTAAATGCTTACGGTATGGGTGCTGGTGCCGTTGCCATTGCTGCTTTACTATTGTAGATGATATTATCTGCTTATTATTATATTACTATTCCTTTTTACCATTGCATTTATTTTTTATATTTACCCTTTAGCATAGATCTGTCTCAGTGACTGATTCACATAACCATTTTAATACATTGTATGTATATATATAAAATTATATCATTTTTTTAATAAAATTAAAAAAACATAAAAAATTAAAACATAAAATAAGTATGAATAAAAATCATTATATTATTAATAAACTAACGTAACTAACTCCTTTTGAAAAAGAAGCAAAACATGGCATTAAAGTATTATAGATAAGAGATAGAAATAATGTTACAGAACAGGAGGAATATTAGCTAGTGGAGAAAATGTAAGAGAGCCAACCCTTTTTCTTCTTCTCATGCTTATCGGGTGATTTACTATTGGTTTTATTATTACTCGTAGAAATGGATTTCTCGATAAAGGGTAATTCGAATTCTTTGTCTCTGGACTTACGCCATTGCATGTCCATTGACTGACGTCTTTCAAGATCCTTAGACTTACGAGTCTCAAGCTCCTTAGATTTCGTCCTCTCAAGATCCTTTGTTTTGTTCTTGGATTTATTATGTTTCTTAGAATGTTTAGAATGTTTGTGATGGTCCTTGTCATTAGTAGTACCCTTATGTTTATGTTTTGAGTGTTTATTATAGTGCGAATGAGTTTGCGATAGCGAGCGACTTGGAGTTAAATGCAACATATTCTGCGACGTAGTAGGGGTCAATAAGTTACCAGCACCACCTCTACCGATCATAACAGGTCTCGAATTGGATGATTTCAATTTATTATTGCTACTACTCACAGCAGATTTGACACTTGAGATCTTTCTGTCGATTCTATCTTCATCTGAACTGATTAAATCATCATCTTCATCACTAGCCCAAAGGACTTTGTCATCACCTACATCTTGTGCGATCCTTGTCAATTTGGGATCTACATTACGTCTCATATTACCAGCACCACCTCTACCAGTAGAAAAGATAGGTTGTAATAAATTTGGAGTTTGTGATCCTTCAGGGACCAATTTTGGGGAATTCTTTTCTTTGTCATTTGTGCGATATGCATTACCTGCACCACCACGGCCTAGAAAAACGTATTGGGACATGACTTACCGTATTGTCATCAAATTATATATATGTGTATATTGTTGTTTGCTTTAATATTATTATTACCAGAAGTCTCTAGAACGAAAAAATATATCAATGTTAATGCCTCTGAGAATTCCCATAGCTCTGGCGTCTTTAAATATCCAGAGATGTTCGAACTCCACACGCAGGTCATGAGTTGCCGGAAGGGGAGGAAAACCAACAACACGCCGCATCTCCTGTGGTGGTGGTGCAGCTATAGCAACACTTGCATGAATATCAAAAGATGTATATAGATCGGTATATTCTATTTATGTTTTGAATATTTTGTGCATTATTAATTCAGTATTTTTATGTGTCATCTCATACAACAATGGTGTAATACACAAAAATCTTGCAAATATGAGTCCTCCTGTTTCACAGTAGAAACAGAGATAGTGTTTTCTAAAAATATGTTAATTAATCTCAGTTTTGTAACTTGGTAAGATCTAGTTTTAATTTTATATGAATCTTAGTTTTTAAATATTTTATTATATATTTCAGTATTTCAACAAATATTTAAATATTCGTCTATATATTTGAAGTTTCTTAGTCGTGTGGAGTGATTTTTCGAGCTCATCGCCCAGGTGCAATTTTGTATGCAATCTAAGCTCAATTTACTAACATCGAATGCCAAGATTGCACTACACAAATATATTTAAATGTACACATGTTTATAGTTTAATAAACATAAGATATATATCTTACTTGTACTGTTATATAGATTTACTCCAGAAAAAGTCCGCACACATATATATACACATTTTAAAGATGTCTTGGGATGATGATAATGAAATGTTTGGTGGTTCCGCCAACGCCAATGACGACACCGTTCTAATGGATGCTTGGGATGCTGAAGAAGAAGTTTTAATGGATTCCTGGGATACTCCAGAAGGTGAAAAGAAAGTCGAAGAGAAGAAAGCCCCAGCTAAGAAAGCCAATGCCGCCGCTAATAATAAAAAGACTAATAATAGATCAAAAGAACCTGTTCTTTTAGAAATAGATACTTTGGATGATCAAACCCGTAAAGATGTTATCAAACGCCAACAATTGAAATCAGATTTGAATAATGCTGCTGATTTATTCGATGGTTTAGGATTAAATGATCATCCAAAATCTAAGAAGAAAGCTAATGATGACGATGATGATGATTTTTCATTATTAAGAAAAGCTGCTTTCACTAAAGAAACTCCAATTGAAAACCATCCTCTATTTAAAGACGCTGAGACTAAGAAAGATTATCAAGATTTACGTAAAGCTTTATCTACTGCTATTACAAGTATGAATGAAAAATCTGCTTTAAATTATTCTTCAAATTTAGCTATTGATTTAATCAGAGATGTCGCTAAACCAATGTCTGTTGAATCTATAAGACAAACCATAGCAACTCTAAACGTTTTAATGAAAGACAAAGAAAGAGAAGAAAGGAGACAACGTTTGGCTAGAGTTAAAGGTGGTACCGCTACTGGTGGTGCTGGTAAAAAGAAGGTCAAGGCTAAAGCTAATTTAGGTGGTGCTTTCAAGAAAGATCAAGAATTCGATATTGGTGGTGATGCTGATAATTTCGATGACTTCGGTGATGATGATTTTATGTAATCAATTTATCCATTTTAGATTACTAAGTGTTCTTGTGCAATATCATTTTAAAGCACATAATAGTTGATAAATATCATAATAAAAAATAAAAACACAAAAAAAAACGTACATATATAATATACTTATTTGTAACACAAATTTGAAATAAAGGATATAATAAAAAAATTTATATAGATATTCCCTTATACATAAATGGCCTCACCCTACAATTAACATCCCTCCCCAAATAAAAACCTTATGCGCTCCATTACGACTATATACATAATATTTGAGTCATTCATACATCATTGTTTTCAGTAGCTTCCTTGATTTCACATGGTCTTATCGCATCACTAATGATCAAGTAATTATTTAGTAGGAATGAAATGTGTGCATCGGCCTATGAACAAAAGACTCCTTTCTGGTAGAGGTTACCATAAGAACCACTCCAATAAACTCTTAAATGCTTTATTAACGAACTGCCCCTCAAGACATCGATAAAACCATATTATCCCTCGATTATTTTTTTTTCTTGCGAACCGAGAATGTGCTCTAAAGAGTCTTGAATCTCAATAATTGCTGATAAACCCCGTTAAACTTTGAAGCATGTTGAAGCAATATATCGCCATTAGCCTCGAATTGAGACACGATTACACTATTATCTCCTCGATTAATGCTGATGTTAGCGCTTTTTTTACGGTAATTTTCTTTATATCGTCCATTTTTGATCCTTTATTGGCTTAGTTGGTGTCTACCCCCACCAATAAGAGAGACGCATCTGAATCTACTTTACTAAGATCAAGTTCTCTGACTAAGCTTTGCTCATTCTTGCTTGAATCTTGTTTACTTATCGTAAGTCCGATGGGTATTTTACATATGCTGTCCTTAAAAGCTCCCGATATTACAAGATGTATAGATATACCGTTCTTCTTGAAATAAAAAATTCTATTTAAGCACTGAAATATATCTCATATTTATAAAAAAATTATTTAGTTTACTCATCTCTCTTTCTTTTTATTATTATTTTTTAAATGTGTAGAACAAACCAAACCAAAAAAAAAAATTATTCATTATAATATACCATCAACTACTCATTAGTAGTAAAGCGACTCTTATATCTTAAAAGAGATCATTTGATACCCTCTCATTATTGCATATTTTTATCATGTTCGAAAGAGCTTTCAACACACAAAGAAGAAGATCTTCTGTCATTTCATATATTCCTTCTCAAATATATGCACCAAAGGAAATTGTAACTTCTGCTACCTCTTTACCAAATGCTACTACACCAAAACCACCTTTAACTGCTGGTGGCAAGAATTATCTAATTTAATTTATTTTTATTCTTTTTGTTCCATAAGTATGTCATTGAGCATTTTAATTGCATTCTACATTTTACCCTTCTTCATCTCATCTTTATTACGTTCTTCCTATTTTTATTAATTATTTATTATTCCATGCATGATTAGCATTTCTCATTTCTATCTTTTATGAACTTTTACGAACTTTTTTAACAGTATATACTTTTGTATTTGTTTAATGACAACAAATATTTATGTAAATTAATAACCTGTTTAACAATAAGACCATTCTTTTTCTTAGAAATATATTATTCTAAATAATAGTTAATTATCTTTTGTTTAATATGAAATATTGTATGTATTAAAAATTCTTCCAACGAAGTTTATGGAATATAAAATAAATGTAAATATGTATATATCTATACATATAGAATGTTAAATTTTTTATGAATATATTAATGTCGTTTCTTGTTTGAATATATTGTTATATGCAATGTCACTGTTAAAGTTTTGTATTTATTAAACATCAGGTAGATCTGGCAATATATCAGTCTTGTACTGATCATCTAGTTCATCTAAGTCTGTTTTTGTCAAACGTATTAACCTAGGGCGAATCCCTTTAGAATTTCTCTTGTTATTTTTTAAAGCCATCTCATCAACTTTATTTTTCAACAATTGATGTTCTTCTTTTAAATTATTCAATTCTTTTTCTAAAAATTCTATCTTATTCAAATATAGAAAATTTAAATCTGTTTTAGGGTCATCATGTTCATAAATTGGTCGTAATAATTCACTTTCGGTACTAGGACTATGCCTACTCAGAGATTCATCAATATATGTCTGTCCACTCAGCGTACTCTCAGATATGGACATGGCACTCTGGCGTTTATTCAGATTACCATTACTACCGGTAGGTTTGAGTTTCGAAGCCCACATATTATACGGCTGAAGTGATGGTAATTTTCTATTAATTTTCCTGGTATCGTTAAAATTGGCATATTCAATTAATTCCTCGGATGTTTGAGGTTCCAAATTTGCTATAGTAGATTTCAGGTTATGTAGTAAGTTATTAGATGCATTCATAGCAGATTCATTTTTGGACAGAAGTCGTTGGTATTGGATGATTCGTTCTAAACTATTATTCTGAGATTCCATGTTTACCGAAGAGATTCAATCAGAATAATAATCAATGTTCTCTTCGTTTTTCTAGCAGTGGATATAGTATTGAATTCTTAACAAGAGTCTCTGCTGTAAGGCTAATAAGTGCTCTCTTAAAGTTTACTTTATGAACCTTATTAGTAGTCTTTTAAAAGTTGTGTTATTGCGATTATTGTGTCATCATCGGTGCTCGAGATCGCGATGTTGGGTTTAAAGAACTATGACACACTCTTTTAAATAAAGCTTTATTAAAAGTGAAAAATTATCAAATTTTGAAAAAAAAATATCAGTAATAGCTTATTTATATCATTTAATTGATATTCAAATATCATAAATTTAGCAGAAATTAGAAGGGCTATAGAAAATGTCTGCTACTACTTTACTGCCTTTACGGACATGCATTTCAAGTACGAGAACAAGAATGTTCTCAACATACAGTCTAACACTACAGAAACAAGCTCTTTCCAAGACTTTACAAAATATGCACAATGCATTATCCAAGGATGAGTTACTTGATGACCAAACTCCAGATTACGTTCGTTTAGTATTGCGTTCATCGGTTTACGAAGTGATCAAAGAATCTTCCATGACAAAAGGTGTAGGTTTATCATCTCGTTTGAACACCAATGTAGCTTTGAAAAGAGAAGATCTACTTCCAGTCTTTTCATTCAAGATGCGTGGTGCTTATAACATGGTTGCTAAGCTATCTCCAAGTCAAAGAAACCAAGGTATCATTGCTTGTTCTGCTGGTAACCATGCTCAAGGTGTCGCATATGCCGGTAAGCATCTAAATATACCTGCTACTATTGTGATGCCTGTTTCTACTCCTTCTATCAAATATGAAAATGTATCAAGACTAGGTTCTCAAGTTGTATTATATGGTGATGATTTCGATTCTGCCAAGAAAGAATGTGATAGATTATGTGAAGAGAGAGGATTAGTTAACATTCCACCTTTCGATCATCCATATGTTATTGCAGGTCAAGGTACTGTTGCAATGGAAATATTAAGACAAGTAGAAAATATTGATAAAATTGGTGCTATCTTCGTTCCAGTAGGTGGTGGTGGTCTAGTAGCAGGTGTTGGTGCTTATTTAAAGAGAATCGCACCTCATATCAAGATCATTGCTGTTGAAACTCACGATGCTCCTACTTTGAAAGCATCTTTAGATGCCGGAAAAAGAGTCGAATTGGAATCAGTAGGTACTTTTGCTGATGGTACTGCTGTCAAATTGATCGGTGAAGAAACTTTCAGAGTTTGTAAAGATGTTGTCGATGAAGTTGTTCTTGTTAACACTGATGAAATATGTGCCGCTGTCAAGGATATTTTTGAAGATACCAGAAGTATTGTTGAACCTTCAGGTGCATTATCTGTAGCTGGTTTAAAAAAATATGTTTCACAATTGCATCCAAAGGAAGATCATTCTCAAAAGATTTACGTTCCAATTTTATCTGGTGCCAATATGAACTTCTCGAGATTAAGATTCGTATCAGAAAGAGCTGTTCTTGGTGAAGGTAAAGAAGTTTTCTTCTTAGTTACCATCCCAGATATCCCAGGTTCATTTAAAAAATTGCAAAATGTTATCCATCCACGTTCTGTTACAGAATTCTCTTACCGTTACAATAAACATCGTGCTATTGATGCTTCAAATAATAAGACTGCTCCACCAAAGGCTTACATCTATACTTCCTTCAGTGTATCAGATCGTGAAAAGGAAGTCACTGAAGTTATGCAACAATTGAAAGACCTTGGTTTCGAAGCTGAGGATATCAGTGATAATGAGATGGCCAAATCACATGGTAGATACCTAGTGGGTGGTGCTTCAGAAGTCGCAAACGAAAGAGTCATCTCTTTCGAATTCCCAGAAAGACCAGGTGCTCTAACTAAATTTTTAGAAGGTCTTTCCAGTGACTGGAATTTGACGCTTTTCCACTACAGAAATATGGGTTCTGATGTCGGTAAGATTCTAGCAGGTATCTCTGTACCTCCAAGCGACGATGCCAAATTCCAAAAGTTCTTGGACGACGTGGGATACAAGTACCATGAAGAGACTGATAATGAGGTCTACCAAAAGTTCTTGAGATACTAGAAGAACTACTGAACTCCCACCTACTTAATTATTCATTCTAACACAAATTTCAATAATATCCTTCTACTCGGGCCGCCTTTACTAATATTAATACTGAAATAATTCAAAGGAGCCATCTCTAAAAAATGGTGAAAAACTAAAAAAATATCATAAATAAACAACTAATGACGATGGATTTATGAACTCTACGCGTTCTTAGTATTCGTGTATATTGTATATTACTATTATATATATGTGATTTTAACTAATTGGTTTATTATTTAACTATTATTTTAGGGTTTTAAAGTTATTTTGGCATTCGCTAAATCTCCCTTCTTTTTTATTTGTTATGTATTATTAGAACTTAACAAACGAATAAGCCAATAACAATATGCAGCGTTTTTTACCTAGAAATAAGCTATCTGTTGAATTGAAAAAAAATCTACCTACTCATGAATTATTACAATCACTGGGCTTCATTAGACAGCCAAGGGCCGGGATTGTCAATTGGTTACCATTGGGACTAAGGTCTCTTCGAAAGGTTGAAGATATTATTAGGAATGAAATGAATAGAATTGGAGGCCTTGAGGCATCATTAAGTTGTATTTCATCAAAAGAAAATTGGAAAATATCTGGACGTTGGAATAATAAAGAGATGTTTAAATTTCAAGATCTAAAAAAATCAGAATACTGTTTGACACCAACTTGTGAAGAAGATATCACAGCACTAATAAAGCCATATATACGAAGCTATAAAGATCTGGCACAAAATGATTTATTAGTATATCAGATTGGTAAAAAGTACAGGGATGAGTTGAGACCTAGAGGTGGATTGCTAAGAGGTAGAGAGTTTCTAATGAAAGATGCATATTCTTTCTCATTGGATCAAGAAAAAAGTATCAAAGTTTTTGAACGTTTAAATGATTCGTATATTAGAATTTTTAATCAATTAAAGCTTCCTTTTCTTATTGCTTGGGCTGATAGCGGTAACATCGGTGGGGAATTGAGTAAAGAATATCATTATGAATGCAAAGAAGGTGAAGATACATTATTTATTTGTGATGGATGTCACAATGTTACTAACTTAGAAAAGACAGAATCATATCCTTCATTCAAGTTTATCCAAGAGGTACCTGATGATCAAATTGTTGATGTCACATATGCTTTAAATTCTGATCATGATGGTATCATTTGCTATTATTATCCAAAAGGTCGTACATTGAATTGGAATTTGGCTAAAGAAGCAGTCGAAGATGATATTGATACAAGTCTAATAGGGAAAAGTAATGATTTCATTATAAAGAAATTTTCAGAAGAGAATAGTGAAGAATTAATGTTTTCAAGAATTACAAGAGTAATGGATTCACGTATTAATAGTAGAAATGAATTTCCTGATTTTCCTATTAAACAATATTTAAAGAATAACTTCTCAACAATCGATAATGGTATTACTATTGTAGATGCTATTGAAAATGAAATGTGTAGTAAATGTTATGATGGAAGTTTAAAAAGTGTTAAAAGTGTTGAAGTTGGCCATATTTTCAATATTGGTGAAAAATATAGTAAAGCATTTGGATTAAATTATGTTGATAAATCAGACAAAAAGGATAATTTAGTCTCCATGGGTTGTTACGGTATTGGAATTAGTAGAATATTAGGTGTAATTGCCGAGATAGGTAGAGATTCAAAAGGTTTAAGATGGCCAAGTACGATTGCGCCATATAAAATTTCAATTGTTGGTAAAAGGAGCATGGATGAAAATGTTGCGAAAGTATTTCCAATCTTAAAGCAAACGTTTAATGACGATGTTTTTAATATATATGACATGGATAAAAGTATGTCGTGGAAATATGGTTTAAATGGGCAACTAGAATTGTCAAATGCAATTGGGATTCCAATAAGCGTTGTGGTTGGTGAGAAGACTCAATTGCCAAATATTGAGATAGAAATTCGTGGTATTAATTGGAATAGCAATGCTGGTGATGAAATTATTCATAAAAAGATATTAAATATTGAGACATTATCCGAAGATCTAAAAGCAATCTTGAATGAAATATAGATAAACTAAAAGACAATTTTACATATAAAATGATATGATGTTAAAATCAATTGATGACTTCAAATAAAAAAGAAAATTAAAGTAGAAATATTGTTTGTTTTTTTATAAAGTATATATTATGGAAAAGCAAAATATATCCTTAAAATAGTAGAATCCATGTAAATATAATCAGATAAAATTAAAAAATAAAATGTGTAAATATAAAGTGTACCATGCTTAAGAAGCCTTTGGTGGAGCAACCTTATTATTGGTAGCAAATCTAGCCAAAACATGTAAGACAATGACGGAAAAGACAAACCCGACAGCCATGAACATGACAACTAATGGGTCAACTCTGAAACCATCAGCTTCATCAGTAAAGATCTTTAAGATGGAAGCAGAAGAACCGTCGAAACCTGCTGATCTAGCAGAAGTTGGAGTCTTCTTTGAAGCTTCTTTTTTAGCATTTTTGGCGTATCTTCTTTTTTGTAAGGTACGTTGACCACCTGGAGGAGCTGGAGCAGCCATTCTTGTATAATATAGTTTATTTGATGATCTAAAAGGGATGGATAGTTAGAAAAAATATAATAACAACTCTCATTTTATTATTAATTTCAATATATTATTTTTCTATTTGATATTTTTCAGCGGGTTCGAAGTTTAGAATAAAGAACAGATAGCGATGGGTTCGAAACTCGGAAAAGACATAAATACTCGCAAGAATGCAATAGTTTTATGAAAATATAAACGACATATTTTAATTTGTTATATTATCATTTTGTAAATATAGTACTTTATGTATCTAAATTTAAAATGTTTAGATGCTGGAGGCTAGACTTAAATGTGACGCTTGTTATTATCTTTTCAAATATTCTCTAATTTCTTTTCCATTCAACTTGCAATATGAAAGTTTTGAAAAGAAAAATGGTTTTTATCCTGGTGACTCTATTAGTCTAAGATTCTATATATTAGTATTCAGTCTTGTTGATTTAACCATTTGTTAACTCT
Organism: Yueomyces sinensis; assembly: GCA_030581855.1. Taxonomy (NCBI): domain Eukaryota; kingdom Fungi; phylum Ascomycota; class Saccharomycetes; order Saccharomycetales; family Saccharomycetaceae; genus Yueomyces; species Yueomyces sinensis. Next base: position 23,901 of record JAKTVU010000083.1, read on the forward strand.
GCTTTGTGAATAAAGATATATATAACCTTAGCAGGTAAGGAGTACTTGTCAAAAAGAAACGAAATAATTACATTAGAAAAAATCCAAGATCTGGAATATTTTAAAATGTACCTTATGAAATTGATGTCTTTTTGACGTTAGAGCTTTTAAATTAAAACAACAATATGAAGGGTTTGAACAAATAATTATATATCAAAAAACTATTTTGTTTTTTGAAATCCATTTTGTATTCAGTATACCTATACTAGTATAGGTAATAGTTAATTATATATACTTTTTTTGTTAATAAAAAACAGTAATTTTAACAAAATGAATAAAACAAATACAAATTATATATATATATATAAATTAAACATTAATTTAGGGAAACAAACCTAGAAATATTATCAACAAACAACTAATAATTTATTAATGTAAAAGAAAGTTAATTTAAAATTGATATTGACCTGTTAGCAACTTCATTTAAAATAGAGAAAGGATCAACAATAGAATTAGCTTTAAAGTACCACTTAAAGTTATTTTGGAGGCAGAACCTTCAAATAAGGCTGTAATTTGTACAGTTATTTCATTTGTATGGGAAATTGTCGGAAGTATATTGTTATCCACAACTGGTGGTGATGGTAGTTGGACAACTGTTGGTTTTGTTGCCTCTTCCTGTGGAATTGTGTTTTCTGAATTTACCTTTGCATTATTGTTCGTCTCAGTAGTAGTGAATTGGCTCACATGAACTTCTTCTTTTGTTTTTACTGTATTGACATTAGATAAGGTTGTAGTAGCAATCATTGGTTCATGAGGTATAACATTATTAGTTGGCACTTTATGAGAAGCAGAGGTTGTTGTTCCTACTGTTGGATACTTAGTTTTAGACAAATGGATTTCAGTGGAGGTAGACGAACTAGTTGAAGCGAAAGGAATGCTGCTGTTCCAATTTTCGTTTCCAGATATCAATGAAGATACAGTTGGATTACCAACTACATAAGTTGTAGAGGTTGTTTCGAGGCCATCAGTGCCAGTGTAAGTAGTTATAACTGTAGATATAGTGGTTGTACCGAAACATACTGGGCAATTAGTAGTAGTTACAGTGGTATGTTTTGAGATGGGAGTCTCTACAATATAAGTAATGGAAGTTGTTGGAAGACCATCAGTACCTATGAATGTTGTTACAATTGTGGAAATTGTAGAGGTGATGGTACAAGTTGAGCAGTTAGTGGTTGTAACAGTCGTATAGGGAGAAGTTGGAGTTTCGACAATGCAGGTAGTGGATGTGGTTGGAAGATCATCGGTCCTGGGTGATGTTGTTACTATAGTAGAAACAGTAGAGGTGATTGTACAAGTTGGACAGGCTGTAGTTGTAACTGTCATATGAGGAGAATTGGTAGTAGATGTAGTTGGAATATTGGTACTATCGATTGTTGTAGATGATGTCTTCGAAGATTTTTGTGTTGAAGATGATGTTTTAGATGATTGAGTAGGAGATACTTGAGAATATGATGAAGTTACCTTTGAGCTTAATGGTGTGTGAGAAGAAGATATTGAGGGGGGATTGAAGGAAGACGATATTTGAGAAGAGAGTATTTTTGAAATAGAAGAGAGTTGGGATGAAGAACCAGGGAAATTAGATGATATAAAAGATAAGGAGTGGGAAGACACTTTTGAACTTGAAGCTACACGAGAACTAGAAGAAATCTTTGAACTTGAAGATACCTGGGAAGAGGAAGATGATACACGATAACTTGAAGATACCTGGGAAGAGGAAGATGATACACGATAACTTGAAGATACCTGGGAAGAGGAAGATGATACATAATAACTTGAAGATACCTGGGAAGAGGAAGAGGAAGATGATACATGATAACTTGAAGATATCTGGGAAGAGGAAGATGATACACGATAACTTGAAGAAACCATGGAACTTGAAGATACTTGAGAACTCGAGGATACCTGGGAAGAGGAAGAAGCATGAGAACTTGAATGAATAGTTGAGGAAGATGTGGGTACTGGTGTCTCAACATAATAAACAGTTTCTGGAGTAGTAAACCCATCAGAACCGATGGTATGAGTAACAACAGTAGAAAAAGTAGTTGTAAAAATACCTGTCCAAAAAGTAAAACTAGTAGAAGTAATAGTTGTAACTGGAGTTTCAACGAAATAAGTACGATCAGGGGTTGTAATACCATCTGAACCTATAAAATAAGTAGTATAAGTGGAGAAAGTAGTAGTGTATGTACCAGTCCATGGGATAGTAGTAGTGAAATTAACCATTGGGGGTAATGAGATAGTACAAGTATCAGCTTGATGTTCTGATGGGATAGAATAAGCATAACCTGTGAAGTCTTTGATGACCGTACCATCAGGTAAAGTCATAGAAAAGATTAAATCACCATATGCGACTTCATTAACATACACAACTCTTAATGGATAATAAAGACCTTCAGTTAGATCAATATTAACGTACCCATTACCATTATTACCTGTTGGACCAGGACGCACCGTTCTTAGAACAGCATCAGTGGTGGTTAATGGCGGTGAAGTTTGATTACAACAATCGAAAGCTTGGCCATTACCGAAATAAATAGCAGCAGCATCATCTACATTATCTAATGATAACTTAAAATTACCTGTAACTGGTGCTTTGAAATAAGTTCTAAATTCAAAACAAATATTAGCACCATGTAAATTAGGTATACCGAAGATAGTATCTCTATTATTCTCTGAACCATAAATAGCTAAATTCACATTAGTGATACCTGTTGCAGTACCTAATAATTTTCTCTGTGAATAATTATAAGCTAGATAAGTAGGATCGAATAAAGTGACATCATCTCTTAGAGTATAATCGTAGGCAATTACATCGAAACCAGAAGCGAAGGGACCATTTGGAGTACAACCTTCGGGTAAGAATGCTAAAGTATAACTAAATAGTAATAATAAAATTGTTAAGATACTAGGGAGTAACATTATTATATTGGTGGGTGTGGTTATATTTGGGTGCTAGTATTGTATAAATAATATCAAGTATTTTAATAATAAAAGAGAATAAGAATTTTAAATAGATTAGATAATTATCAAACCACCCATTTTATTTTATCTAATTTTTTTTGAAGAATTGATCAACAATTGTCTTCCCCAATTATTTTTAGATTGGGGAGTGGGTTTGTCTATTTATATGGAATATATTTCATTTATTACTGTATTAGGTCAACCATAGTGGAAAACTTTTTTCATTGAGAGAGAGGGACCCTTGATTTCGGGTTGAGCTTTAATAGATCCGAGTGGATCTCTCTCTCTCTCATTCCCGTTTCTTTTTTTGTATGTGGGTATTGCTTCTTTGGGATAAATATTTGAACAACGGCTTTGTTTTCTTCTTTAGGCAACACGCTCTCCAAATAATCGTTTGTCTCTCTTTTCTTTTTCTTCTCCTGTTTGACGACGAAAATAAGAAAAGTTGTCATCCTTTTCACTCTTTTCTTTTTTCTATCAAATAGAATGAAAAAAAAAGAAATTATAATACTTATTTACTCAATGGAGTAATAATGAATATAATTAGATATCAGTATTTCAAAGGATGATAATAACACTGTTAGTAGCAGAGTATATTTAATATGATAGATTTGTATTTTTTTGAGTCGACAGTTTTAAAATAATACGAAATGAGTTTCCTAAAAAGGTAATAGTGAAGGATGAGTTCAATATTGAAGTTTAGAAAATATCAAATATCTTATTAAATTAAATTATGTATGTGTTTTTTTATATCGTAAACAATTCTAGATAATATATAAGACATTCTTAACAATACATTTACTTTGTTATTTTAAATATCGTAATATGTATTTGTTGTCGTTTTGACGATGGACAAACCAAGGTTTGATGTCAGCGTCACAATTATTAAGTGACAGGTATTCTGAAAAATCAATACAATATCGGCTTCCTCTATAATTCTTCACGGCGCTTATCATAGTCGTCCATAATATC
>JAKTVU010000084.1:0-26945 GCA_030581855.1 Yueomyces sinensis
GAAAATGATTTGAGTCCAAATCTTGAATTAGTTTCTTGTTGCATTTTGATAAAATAAGATAAAAATAAAAGGGTTAAGAAATGAAGGTTTCTTAACAGGCGGTTAAAAGTTAGTCTTTCGTAAGTCTTAAATAACGCAGTCAAAGTAAGTATTCGAGTATGTTATGGTTGTTGGGAGGTATTAAATAAGAAACTATTAAAACTATTTAAATTATTTATGTTTTATTTGAATGCCTGTTCTTTTTTATTTGTCTTTGGTGAAGTTTATGAGAAATGAAGGTTTTGTGTCGTAGTGGCTCGACGGTGTGACAAGAAGAAAATCAGACAAATTCCCGCTAATAAAGATAGAATAAGAGTATGAAGAGGTATTGGAGGGACTATAAATGTTGTTTGAACAATTACAATACTATTTTATACCTGGGAATTGTTTATTTTATTTATTTTTAAATATATTTTGAAGAATATACTGTATAATGGTTTACTTTTACTATTAATTTTGTTTAACATATACTGTTGATTCTATCAATTGCAGAATATATATATATATATATAATAACTTCAGAGAATCCAATTGAAAAATTCTTAAGATTTAAATTGTGAAATTATAATTGATATAAAATCAATACCAATATTATTCCAAATAAAGGTCTATTTGCCAAGCAAAAAAAAAGGATCTTTATTATTATTTCAGTAGATCTTTTTCACATTCTCGGAGATTTGGAAAATTTTGCCGGATCCAGGAAATTCCCTTTTCCGGTATAGAAAATGAAAGAAAATTCGATTCTTTTAACTAAAAGATAATACTTACAATAATAGTAGAGGGTTGAAGTAATGATCATACAATGATATATATTTCTAATGATTAAGTAAATTTGTAATTAAGATATCTAGATAGAATATTTCTTTTTTAATGTTAAATATTTGCATGAATGTTTATATGTTTGCTTTATTAAATTTAAAATTAATAATTAAAATGGTTATATTGGGGTGTTAGGGTGTAGATACTATTTTTTTCTTTTTCTTCTTCAAAGTGTAACTATTATCTTGTTGAAAAAAAAAAAGAATATATCAATAGAGAGATGAATAAAGATATATATATATATATTTATATTTTAGTTTAGGTATAACAATGTTACAGAAAACAATACAATATGACATCAGTAATAAATTTAAATTTAAATTTTAGTAATAAACGATCAGATTCAAATTTTTTAAAATTTTTAATTAAATCAGAAGAGAATGATTCATTAACATATATATTAACACAAAATTTTGAATTAAGTGAATTTTATAATACAAGTATTGAAATCCATCAAACTAATAATACTGCAATTGAAAAATTATATAAATTAACACAAAAACAATTACAATTATTTAATAGATATTGTGAAAATAATGATAATTGGGTATGTCCAGGATTATATCAAATAGCTTTACAACATTTAAAATATACGAAAAAATTAGATAAAAAATTAACTAATGAGATATTAGAAGAGACAAGTAGAATGATTCATAGATCATTAAATATATGTTTAAATGATAGAAATCCGAATTATTTAATGAATAAACAATTAGGTATATATGCATTATCAAATTTATTATTTCGAATTTATTCATTATTAAATAATCATGATATGAATAGAAATTTAGTTAAAGTATTAGAGAGTCGTAATTTAATAATTAAAACATGTGGTGTTAAAAGTATAATGATGGAATATTATTATAATTTAGGTAAATATTATAGTAATATAAATTTACAAATTGATAAAAGTATAATAAATTTTAATAAATCGATTGAATTATGTCCAATTAATTTAAAAGATAAAAAATTAGATAATTTTTTTCAAAATTGGAAAATTAAAATATTAAAATTATTAATACCAATTAAATTATTAAATAAAGAATATCCAAATTTTCAAATTATAAATGATAAAATATTAAATACAAGATCAATTAATATAATACAAAAAAGGTATGGTGATTTAATTAAATCATTTTTAACTGGTAATTTATTATTATTTGATAAAGCTATAAATGATAATTTAGAATATTATTTAGAGAATGGGATATACACAATAATACAAAAAATAAAGATATTAATTGAATTACAATTAATACGTAGATATTATAAATTAATGAATGATGAAAATAATAATATAATTAAATTAATGAATATCTATGACATTATTTATTTATCAATGACACATAATAAAATTAATAATAATAAAGAATTTCAAACAATAGCTGATAGAAATAAGACGAATTTACAAAGACTAACAGATCATGAAAGACAATCGAGGGTCGAATGTACATTAGCCAGATTAATATCAATGGATTTAATCCGTGGATATATCTCTAGGGGTAATGGTGTCATTGTATTATCTAAGAAAGAGGCTTTCCCCAGAAAAAAGGCGTCATCGACAACACCCCCTCGATGATAGAGATACGTATATATCTGTTGTCATGCATTCCTTTGTTTATTGTGTGGGGAAGAACACTGTAAGAAAGTGTAAACACACACACGAGTACTAGAAGGCAGTAGTATATAACCCTGTGAGTATATAAGTACGCGTCTATAGATATAATTAATAAGCCTACGGGCATAAGCTATACCCGTCCTCAGATCTAATATCCATGGGTCCCTTTTATTGTTAGATCCATGTGAAATAAACAAAGCTTATTAACTCGCTCGAGAGAAATGACGTGCACACATTCTCGCGGAAAACAGCCCCCGCGGAGAAAAAAGACGTCATGATTTCGCCAGTTTCCGCGGATTCTGCAAAGTGCATGACCCTCCTGCATCGGGCTGATATTTGCTGTAAGGGGTAAGGCCAGACCCGATCTGGGCGGGGCTGTTGTGGCAATCTCAGAAACACCCGCAGAACCGGACATCGGACTCAGGCCATTCAGTGGCAGAGCGGGTCATGCATGCGTGACTCTTACTTATTGGCACCGTTTTATTGATAATTAATTTTTCACTGTGAATAAAATATTGCCAATATTTATTTCGATTTGAAAAAGAGATGAAATTAGAGGTATATAAAGGGTTAAAGGAATTGGTTATTTATTATATATCAGTTCTTTCTATCCCGTTTCTTGTTTATTATTTATTTATTACCAATTGAAATCTATATACACAAATCAAACAACAAACAAATATGCAATACTTAACTTTAACTTCAGAAGTCTCTCAACCATTCGTCATTCCTCAATTGTCTCCAGTCTCTCCATCATGTTCAAGAAAAAACTCAACTGTTGACAAGAATGAACAAGAACAAGTTAAAATAGCTTTAGCTGATATTGATGAAAAATTATTAAATACAGAAAATGCAATTGTTGATGCTCCAGTTAGACCAAGAGCTGGTTCTTTAACTCTATTGTGATTACAAATCAAAGCATTTACACACATTATATTGTGATTTAAATCACATCAATTTTATGCATTTTTCTTATTTTTTTCAAATTTGAACGAAAAGAATAGAAAAAAAAACTTTTTATTATTATTATTATACATTCCATAACTCGTTATATTATTATACTACCCTTCGCGTTACTATATTTTAATGACTCGCAGCATCTTTTATTATTATTATTATAAATAAACATTATTTATTATTATTCCTTACTACAACATCCATTTTTTTTTTTTTTACTAAATTTTGGTAAATTTGTATTATTTAATTATTATATATAATAGATTATTACTATAAAAAAATTCATTTTTACTTTTTAATATTAAATTAACTCTTTTTTATTTAATAAATATATATATATATATATATTTTTCTCTTTCTTATAAAGTGGAATGCCGCTTTAGATTGATTGTTCTATTTCCGGTAATTTATTTCCCAGTATAAAAACCTCAAAATCTATATTACAATAAATATCATCATCTAATGAAAAAAAAGAAATAATGAAATATTAATATTTTAAATTTATATATTTTAATATAACCAAATTAATACTAGAAATAAATAAACTAATACAAATAATAATGTCACAACAATTAAATTTAAAAATTAAATATCTTAAACTTAAAAGAATAGATGAATTAAATAATAATTTAAAAAATGAATTACAAAGAGATAGAATTACAGCTTCAAATGCTTGTTTAAGTATTATTAATTATACACAAGATAATAAAGATTATACTATACCTACTATTTGGGGTTATCCAAAGACAAACCATTTTCATGATAAAAAACAAAATAATAATACTTTAATTAATCATTCACAATCAAATTTTAATAATAATATAAATTCAACAAGTACTGGTTGTTGTACTATAATGTAACTATAACTATAATAATCATGAATTTTTTTTTTATTATATGTAGGTATATATATATATATGATGTGTATTAATAATAATATTAAAAAACTTTTTCTTTTCTTTTTTTTTAAATAATAATAATAACAATTCTTTAACCACCCAATTGTTTATCTTCCTTTTGAACACTAACTCCATTCATCTCTAATTTACTCTTTTCACTTTCACAACCACAATCATAATCTTCTAATATAGTACTACAATCATATTTTTCCTTTTTCAAATATTCATTAACTACATTATGTACATGACAACCCCACATTGCTGCACTAACTCTACTACTTGTTTGAACAGGATATTTTTTAATTAATTTAACAAAATGATGTGAACATTCACCACATGGATATAATTGTGCATATAATTCAACAAATGTTTTTAATTTTTCACGTTCTTCATCATTTGGTTCTTCTGGAAATCTAGCTAATAATGTATGAAAATATTTCCATGATGCTCTACCTAATTCTTGTTTAGCTTCTAAATCTGGCATTGATGGCATTATTGATGAAAATTTCTTTTCTTCTCTTTTATTTTCTGGTTCTGCTTCTTTATCTTCATTTTCATCTTCATTGACTTTACCCTTTTTCTCCTCATTCACTATTTTGACATCTTGTTCAATTTCTTCTGGTTCTTCTTCTTTTTCTTTCTTAACAGTTATTTGTCTAGATCCACTTAAATCATTAATTAATGATTCTTTACTAGGAATAAATGTATCTAATTGTTTACTATATGATAAATCAGATGATGAAAAATACACAAAACATCCAATTATACATAATATAACAGATAATCTAACTATCCTTTTACCTAAGCGTATAGCCATTTTTTTTCTTTTCTTTATTGAGTTAATTTATTTTATTATTCTTTAAAGTAATTCTTATCTCGAAGAATATATATATATATTTCTATGATCTTAATTTATAGATCTAAATATTATTTGGTTTGTATCTTTATTTTGATTATTATTATTTCTTTTTTCTCGTGTCATCTTTCTATTTTTATTTAAACAATGGAAATCGGAGAGTAACAAAATTAGATATTTTTACTATATAGAACAAGAAAAAGGAAGTCAAGATCTTATTAAAAAAAAGAGGAAAAAGATAATATAAATGTGCAAAAAAATAAATATTTAGTATTACTATCCTTCATTTTTAATTATAAATTACACATGCAAAACACCCGTACACCACAAACAAATCCGGATTGCAAAAATAATTGCGAAAGCCGGGAATCGAACCCGGGGCCCAACGATGGCAACGTTGGATTTTACCACTAAACCACCTTCGCTCAAAACTTTTGAATTTGTAATAGATATTTTGCCATCATCAATACAAGATTAATAATGTTCAGTGTTTTTGAGGTTATGTTGAACTATATTCTGAGTCTATTTACAGTTATAATAACGTAGTTCCTAATTAGAAAGTATGTTATGATAACTAGTACTGTATAATAAAAAAGTGAAACGTATATAAGCGGAAAATATTATTCACAAGAATAAAATGTTCTCTCCCTCTTTCTATATAGTGTTATATAAAAGAGGACAACGCTTTTATTAATTAAATCCCTAATGTCAACAAATTATCTATTTGTCCAGACATTAGACAATTCTACTTATACCACAGTATTGCAACAGGTTATACGTTTCACACCTTTTGAGGTTAATTCGTTGACCAAAAATACAAGTATATAAATGCTTGGAATCTCTTACTAGATTCCAATATTAGTTCTCATATTTAGTTTCATTTGATAAGTTTATAATCTAAGAAAAACAAGTTATTATTTTAGTAGAACAACTACTCAAGCTTTGGTTAAAAGTTGAATAACTCTCCCGTTCTAGAAGGTTTAGTAAAAACCCATTGTCTACAGTTTTATTAGTAGTATTGTCCGTAACGATTACAACAAAAATTTCAAAAATTGTAGTTTGTTAAATCATTATTTAGAATATTATCTATTTTTAATCTTAATTGCACTATTTTTAGCTATTTTTAACAAGATATGTATTGAAATATTTTTTAAACTCATTAATAGTTATTCTAATATAAAATCTATGCGATGCAACAAAATCTATCTATATATACTTTATAAATTAAAACATATTATTCAATAAAAAATGATACCTTTATCATTGTTTCTCTATAGTGTTTTTTATATAATTCAAAAACACTTTGATTATCTATAAAACTACCTTATATCAACTCTTAATAAATTTGTTCAAAAAATACACAATTATACTTATAACGATTTCTTGTAATGATTGAAAATATGGATGTTTTTATGAAATGATCGAGTAACCATTATGTTGTAGAGTGTACTCATGGAAGTAACATTTTCTTAAATGAAAAAAAAAGAAATTACTTTCAAATAGTTATGAAACATTCAAAAATAATTTATTTTAACATATTCACTTTTTAATTCAAAATTGGGTATCCCAGTAATATTTTTTGACAAAGTTATTCAGAATATTTTCTTTTTTTAATAGTATTCCTTAGATATTGAAACTTTTGATTATTTAGTCATTTATATTTGTGATACAAGAGATATAAATTAAAAAATGAATTCGTATTGCAATTATTCATGTACGAAACGCAAAGACAATAATTTTAAAGATAAAATACCAAATAAATAAACAAAAAATTTCTAGTTTTAAAAGAATTTATTCCTGACAAAAAAAAAAGTCCACTAATTAATTATTTAGTTTGTATTAGAATACAAAAAAAGATATCATTTTTAACATTATTTAATTCCAACAAAAAAAATTACTTAGTTGCCATAAATTTTACACTTGTTCATTTAATATCAAGAATTAAATAGTATTTTTACAGTAAGTGATTCTCATTAAATTTTGATATTCTTTATTAATATCTATTAATTAATATAAATATATATATATTAAACCCAAATGATGTAAATGTTATTTTATAGCCTTGAAAACGAAAGAGGCTGACGTTAATCTAGATTGTTTAGAATATATTCAGCAGTTATTCTGTCCTTTTCATTAGAAATTTCTGATATATGTTTCAAGTTTTTGCGTGCAACATTTAAAATTTTAACCTTCTCATTCATTTTTGAACTTATCAAGGCAACAAGTGACCAACCTTTAACATATAATTCACTTAATTCAACACTTCTTAATGCGTTGTCTAAGGCTTTTTGTAAAATTATATCAAAATCTTTATTGTTTTTCTTATTTAATGATAATGCTTTCAAATATAAAGTCTCTGCGATCTTAGTGAAAGAAATGTAGTTAAATGGCATAATACAAACGATTTCTTCAAAACAGTATGCTGCTTTATCAAATTGGTCCATCTTCAAATATAATTCACCTGCATACCACCATAACTCAGGATCAATTGGGAATTTTTCAATTAATTCTAATGTACGTTTCAAACTATCTTTGATATCATTTCCTGGTAATCTATTTTGGATACTGATTAATTTCTTAGATAAATTTAGGTATGCTTGTGGGTCTGTATCGAATTCAAGTACTTCATCCAGAAACTGGTTAATGAATTTCATTGCAACCTTATCGTTTCTATTAACTTCTAACAAAGTGACTCTCATAACATATAAGTTTGGAGAATGTTCACCAAACCTATCTCTTAATTTGTTGTAAATAACTTGTGCTTCAAAATCTTTGCTTAATAGAATGTTAACGTAAAATAATAAATCCCATAAAGTAAGTTCCAAACTTGAAGATCTTTTAGGGTCTCTAAAATTTAAATATGTGTTCAATTCAGCTTGTAATTCAACTAGTTCTTGAGGATGCATCTCCACATAATACTTTGTGGTGGCAATGGTTGTCATTCTCTCTCTAACTTGGTCTAAATTTCTACCCATCTTTGGCTAATCTATTTATTATACTTTTTCTTATATTGTTATCCAATTCTAAAGGATTCTTAGGTGTAAATACTAGTTATTTATAACAACCAATATTTTTATATATATTATTTCAAGCATTTTTTTCAATATTCAATTGTAGTTGGAAATTTCACTAACTTTTTATCGTTTTAGACGTTTAGCAAATTTTTCACTTCTTTTCTTACAGAGAGATGATGGTGAAATTTGAATAAAAAAACTAGTTGATAATAATTTAAAGATCGACAAATATAACAATAGTTTGCAATTCAGTTGTTGTAAAAAACAGTTGCTAGATATCATACCAGTACCAAAATGTCCATTAATATTTGCAGAGATAACCATGATCCTTTCTACCGTTATAAGATGCCTCCAATCCAGGCTAAGGTTGAAGGTAGAGGTAACGGTATTAAGACCGCTGTATTAAACGTTTCTGATGTTGCCCGTGCTTTAAATAGGCCAGCTCCATACATTGTTAAGTATTTCGGTTTCGAATTGGGTGCTCAAACCTCTATTTCTGTTGATAAAGATAGATATTTAGTTAACGGTGTCCACGAACCTGCTAAATTGCAAGATGTTTTAGATGGTTTCATTAATAAGTTCGTCTTATGTGGTAGTTGTAAGAATCCAGAAACTGAAATTATTATCACTAAAGACAGTGATTTAGTCAGAGATTGTAAAGCATGTGGTAAGAGAACTCCAATGGATCTAAGACATAAATTATCTTCATTTATCTTAAAGAACCCACCTGATTCTGTCAGTGGTTCTAAAAAGAAGAAGAAGGCTGCTACTGCCTCTGCTAATGTTCGTGGTGGTGGTGTTTCCATTAGTGATATTGCCCAAGGTAAATCTCAAGCCTCTGGTAATGCTGAAGCTAAAGGTGATGAAGAAGATGATGATGAACTTGCCCGTCAAATTAATGCCGCTGCTAAAAACTTAGCTGATATTGAAGTTAAAGATGATGAATGGGCTGTTGATATGTCTGAAGAAGCTATTAGAAAGCGTGCTAAAGAATTACAAGTTGCTAATGGCACTGCCGATGTTAGCTTAACAAAATTAGATGAATATGGTGAATGGATATTAGAAAAAGCTGGTAAAGATAAAGAAGAATTACCAGATGATATTGAATTATATAAAAAAGCTGTTGAATTAGATGTTTTAAATGATCCAAAGATTGGTTGTATTTTAGCTCAGTGTATTTTTACAGAAGATATTGTATCTGAAGTATCAGAACATACACCATTTTTAACTAAAGTTTTAATAAATGAAGATTATGAAAAGAACTTTTTAGGTGGTTTAGAAAGATTTTTAGGTTTAGAACATAAAGAATTAATTCCAACTTTACCAAAAATTTTAGTTCAATTATATAATAATGATATTATCTCTGAAGAGGAAATTATTAAATTTGGTACTAAATGTTCTAAAAAATTCGTTCCAAAGGAAGTTTCTAAAAAAGTTCGTAGAGCTGCTAAACCATTTATAACATGGTTAGAAAATGCAGAAAGTGAAGATGAAGACGAAGATGAAGATTAGAAAAGATATAGAGGGAAACAAGTATCTAAATTGAATATATTATAATAAAACGATACTTTTAGAGATTATATTCATATAATCTAATAATTAGAAGAAAAATAAAAAACAAATTATTAATAATGCATTGCAGACTAAGAATAATTATAATATATATGTATGTATAATTGTACTATGTAAATTAAATAAACCATCTCTTTTTTTTTATTATATCTAATAAAAATAAATAATTGATAGTTTTAAAGTAAAAAATTAAAATTAATTGATTTCTATGTTATTTATTATTGTTATTATTAAAATTTTGTGGGTTCATTGGCATCATACCCGGCATTGGAGGAAAACCAGGGAATGCACCAAATGGTAAAGGAGGCATACCTGGGAAAGCAGGATGTTGTTGAGGTTGATTTATATTATCTTGTTGTTGTTGTTGTGGTAATGAATTTGAAATATTATTATTATTGATGTTATTAATATTATTATTATTTAATGATTGAGGATCATTTAATTTATTCTGTTGTTGTAAATTAAGTAAACCCATAAGTATTTTATGTGGATTATAATCGAATTTTATCTTTTCAGTTTTTTTTAAATATTCCATCCAAGTAAATTCATTAAAATTATAATTAAAATAATCAGATAAATTTGCACCTGGTTTTTTCCAAGGTTTTTCTTTTAAAACTTCTGGATCAATTGATACTAAAGGTTGATCTTGATAAGTTACATTATCATTATTTAGATTAATCTCTGTAGAAATAGGTAATTGATCATTCGGAAGTGTTTGATCAGTAGTAGTTGCTGTTGCAGTAGTGGTGGTATCTGTATTAGTTGTAGCTATATGAATTGAAGCAGCAGGTGTAGCATTATTTGTACCTGTGGTATTAGTAGTAGTAGTATTAGCGATTGTACTTGAATTTAAAATTTTATCATTTGGACCAGTACCAATAATTAATTCAACATCAGAATCTGAACTTGATTCATCATCGTCATCAGAAGAAGATTCCGAATTTGAATGTGAAGAATTAGTTTCAATAGTATTATTAGTCGTTGTTGTATCTGTTATATTTGAATCATTATTTGATTGTTCTTCATTAATTTTTTGTTTTTTAGATAAATTTGGTATATCATCATCTAATTTTCTCTTTGTATTATCTTCAGTATCTGAACCATATAAGAATTGTTCATCATCGTCATCACTTGAATTCATTATAGATTATATTTGTATATATTATATTATTTTATTTTATTTTATTTTATTTAATTATCATTCTCTTTTCTTTTTATTCAATATTTAATCTTAATTTTTTTGTATAAATTTCAAATATTTTATAATTAATGATGGGAAGAAAAAAGAAATGAATATATTCGGTGCCGTAAAAACTCGGAAAAATCACGGGAAAAAACGTGATTATTAAAATTAAATTAATGAGAGATATGTAATGAATATATAAAAAATAAGCTAGTAATATATAAATAAATATAGATATGTTGGAAGTAAAAAAAAAAATTTTTAATAATAAGTTTTACTAAATTTATAAGAAATTTCTTGAAATCTTCTATTATCAAAATCATCTTGATCAATTTTATCAGAAGAAGTATAATGATATCTTGATAATTTAGAATTAACTAATTTACAAAATTGATCAATTTTATCATTTTTGGAAGAAAAATTAGAATTATCTGAAGAAGAAGAATCAAATTTAAATGTACCTGGATCTATTAAATAAACTGGTTGTGTATGAATAAGGAAATCTTCTTTATTATCAAAATAATCAATATCTTTAGTAACATGTATTTCTTCTATTATCGTATCATAAGTAATATCTTGTTCTTGTTCTTCTATATCATAATAAATTGATTTACAATCATTATTAATATCCATATAATCATACATATCTGGCATATCTAAATCTAATTCACTATTATTTTCTTGTAAATATTGTAAATAATTCTCCATTTTGTGCTTCTAATCTATAAATACAGAAGGCTTATTTGTGTGTGTATCTTATTATTAGTTAATTATCGTCATTATCTATATATTTTCTTCTCTTTTTTTTAAAAATCTGATTTGTTATTTATATATTTTCTCCCATTGTTGGATTTATTTAATTATTAATTTCCCCACTCAATTCTTCTTTTTTTTAAAGGGAGATCTGATAATCTTTTTTTAACACCGCCTGCGGATCTATTCCTTTTTTGGAGCCAAGATTTTCCCGTTTCTTTTTTTCTTTGTTAGAAAATATAATTTGTCCAGACATTTTTACCCCGGATTTCTAATTCAGGGGAATATTCGCGGTCAATAAAAGAATGTTCCAACAAAAGGTAAAGTGTGGTTTCACGTGGTTTCGGCGGTTACAATTTGATAGCGGCATACATTCTCGGTTAAATGGAATGATAATTCCATTTGTGGTAAGTAGAAATTAACCCGAATATAATATTAAAATATATTCATAGAAAATAGTATATAAATAAGAATATTTCACATATTGTGATACTATTTGAAAATTATATATAAAGTGATTAAAGATTTGATTAATTTTCTAGTTGTTTTTTTTTGTGTCTTAAGAATATCTATCTATTGATATATATATATATTGATTGTATTATTATATAGATAAAGAAAAGAAATCAAGTCAAGTCAATAATGTCACAACGAAGCTCTAGTCCTTATGTTAATTTAGTAGCTGGTGGTACAGCAGGTTTATTTGAAGCATTATGTTGTCATCCATTAGATACAATTAAAGTTAGAATGCAAATACAAAAAAAAAATCAATTAGGTTATAATACAAATTTTTTAAAAACTGGTTTAAATATTTATAAAAATGAAGGTTTTTTATCGTTATATAAAGGTTTAGGTGCTGTTATTTTAGGTATTATACCAAAAATGGCTATTAGATTTACTTCGTATGAATATTTTAAATCAATTTTATCAAATAATTCAAATGATCCATCAATTAATTCAATTTTTTTAGCTGGTATTGGTGCTGGTATTACTGAATCTTTATTAATTGTTAATCCAATGGAAGTTGTTAAAATTAGATTACAATCACAAGCTATTACAACATCTAATAATGGTATTATTAATTCAAATGTATTAAATTCAAATAATAATGCTTCTTCTATTATTAATAAAAGATTAATTTCAACTACTACTAATATTTCTTCAACACCTGCAGCAACAACTCCTGCAAAGACAATCGCACCAAATGTATTATATAAAAATACAATTCATTGTATTTATTCAATTATAAGATTTGAAGGTTTTTCAGCTTTATATAAAGGTGTTTCATTAACTTGTTTAAGACAAGCTACAAATCAAGGTGCTAATTTTACAGTTTATACTAAATTAAAAAATTATTTACAAAATTCAAAAAATAGAAATTTAACTTCATTTGAAACATCAATCGTTGGTTTAATATCTGGTGCAATTGGTCCATTTACAAATGCTCCATTAGATACAATTAAAACTAGATTACAAAAAGAGAAAAAAATTCATAATACAACAACAAATGTTAGTACTACTAGTTATAAGAGAATATTTGAAATTGGTTCACAATTAATTAAAGAAGAAGGTTTTAAAGCTTTATACAAAGGTATTACACCAAGAGTTATGAGGGTAGCTCCAGGACAAGCTGTCACTTTTACTGTATATGAATTTGTGAGAAAGAAGTTAGAAAAAAAATAATCTTAATACTAATACTGATACTAATTAGTATTATCTAATATTTACAATAAAAAAAAAAAATTATATATATATATATATATATCTGTATAAAGAAGAAAATAAACAAATAATAATAACAACAAAGTCACTAATAGAGTAATAATTACAAATATATATGTGTTTTATATTCAATTTAAAATTAGAATGAAAATATTCTTCCTAATTTATCTAGTTTTTTTAATTCTTATTATTATTACTATTACTATTTACTATATATGGAATTAAAGTTTCAATAAAGTAAACAAAGAAGGTTAATATCAGTTATTCCGTTAACTTTCTATTAGTTTTATCGTCAAATAATAAATATCGATGAGTTTATTATGTTGAAATATTTATCAACATAATATTTCTCTTTTAGTACACATTCAATAAATAGCCTTAACAGGAAAATATGACCTAATCAGTCGATAATCATCATACCCAAACCAATATAAATGTGTCCCAAAAGGTGTGAACCCTGTCCAAAAACACACGCTGTAATGATCTAAAGATGCCTCTTTGGGCCGCGACGCGACCTGTTTTGATAGCGGAATCCTCATTTAAGGACACGTATTAATATCGTGTACCTTCCTAATTGGGGTGAAAAATAAACAAATAATATTTGTTCAATATTTAACAGAAATTGGTGAAGAAAGTAACAATAAAGTAGTATTACTTCAGTGGTGATGAGTCCTTCAAAGGTAATTAATCAATAAAATGAAAACAACACTACATTGTTTATTTTCCTTGCGGGGTCTTTGACAGTAATCGCCGGTTCACTTGTTTCTATAATTATTACAATGTTTGTGTAAATAAAATGCTGTCTTGAAACACTGTACCAACTAGTTAATCATCATACTTGGAGGCGGTGTTTTGTTTATTTCAATGTTAAGTCCACTTAAGATATAAATATATCGTCATTAATACTTTCTATTTCAGTTGTTTTGTTGTCTATTTTATTTTCCTTTAAAAATAAACTATATTTATTATCTTAAAATTTATTTTATTTCTTGTATTTTATTTTAAAAAATAAATTCTTATTTTTTTATTATTATTATTAATAATATTACTTGCTTTAATATACCCAAGAATATAATCATCGTTCCTTTATTTTTTAGTCTTTCTTCTCTCTGCACTTTTTAGTCACTATCACTTCGTTGATTATCCATTCATTCATTTATTTTTCACTCATTTTTCATTTCATTTCACACAGTTTAATTTTTTCCCCACCTTGTTGCATAATATCCACTTTTAATTTCCGCTTCTTTAATATTTATTTTCATCAATTATACCTTCGAAAATAAAAATAAAAAAGAAATGTTATCTACTGAATTTACTTATAAAAATAATTTCCCAATTGATCCTTCTAACTTATCTAGATCAATTTCATTACCATTTAAAAATACAAATAAATTAAATGATTTCTCATTTAATTCAAATTTAAATAATAATATGGTTATTAATAAACATGTTAAATTTTTTAATATTTCAAATAATTATAATTATAAAAATTTAAAAAATTCTTTTAATAATATTGATTTATTATTAGCAAATTCAAATGAATTAGTTCAATTAATATCTTATGTCGATGATAATACTGACTTAGCTAATGTTAAATTAGTTAATAGATTAGGTTCAGGTATTATACCAATTGAATTTTTAATTGAAAATAAATCAATCTCTGATATTAATCAAAAATTTACTTTAATTAATAATAATAATTCTTCAATTAGTTTAAGTACTAATAATTTTGATAATATTACTACTACTATTACTCGTAAACAAAGTAATTTATCTTCACCTGCTTCACCTGCCTCATTTAATTCTTTCAGTATAGCCGCTAATAGATCTTTATCTACTTCTTCTATTGAAACAGAATCTTCACAAATTTCTACCCCTTCCACTTCTACTGCTTCATCATTTTCTACTTCTTTGGTTAATTCCATATCAGAAACTTTATCTTTAAATAATTTAAATGATATCGTCTCTTGTAAAATTATATCAATTAAAAATGTTAAAAATAGATTACAATATAATTTTAAAATTAATATTTTTAATAAAAATACAACTATTAATAATCAAAGTACAATCATTATTAAAAAAACAAAATTTTATTCAGATTTTTATAAATTACATGTTTACCTTTTATCACTTCAAAATACATTTAATTTTAAAATTCCAAATTTACCACCACCATCAACTACCACTACTACTACATCAACAGATATTGATGAAGATACCGATGATAGATTGGAACAAATTAATGATTATTTAACTAACTTATTGAAAACTATTAAAGATAAAGATATTTGTATTTTAAATTTAATCTTAATCGATTGGTTAAATTTAAATATTATTTTAAGAGAATTTAAAAAATCAATGTTAGTAAAAATTCATTTACATGATAATTGTTACGCTATAAAATCATCAGATATTAAAAATTTTTATAATCTAAATTCATTTAAAAATTTAGTTTATGAAAAAATTAAAAAATCAAATTCAAATTTATCAATTAATTCTCCTTCAACTCTAAATTTAACTTGTAAAATTGATGGTTGGTATATTATTGATTTAAAAAATGATGAAATCTTTAATCAAATATTAAATAGAATTTGGATGAAATCAAGAATCGTTTTAACTGTAACTTATTAATCTTTATTAATACAGTTTTTTCTTTATAGATTTGATAAATAATATTCTGGCATTTTATTCTTTTTTTTTTTTCTTCTATCTAATTTCACTATATATACATATATATATAAGCAAATTTAATAAACGCTAATGGACCTTATAAAAAGGTAGTCATCCCTATATGTATCGTATATTAGGTTTTCAAGAAAAAATATTATTTGGACGGCACCATTCTAATTTTCCTTGAGTCTAAATATTTGAATGTATTGCCATTTTTTAAAATTTTCTCTGCAATATATCCTTCATATTTACTCTGCTTTAAAAATTTAATTAAATTCTCATAATCCTCATTATCGTTAAATCCTAATTCCTCATTTAATAAGCTCATACTGAGAAGATTATAACTTTTAATCAATATTGATATTATTTTTACTCGTTCCTTATCTAGAAAATGATCGATTATTTTTTTACATCTTTTATTTTCTATTTTAGAAATGCTTTGATGTAATAAATGATAATTATCTTGATTTCTAAAATCGAATATCTCAAATAAAACGTTATATCTTGTTTCATTAGAATTAAGATTCATATTTTTACGGAATTCTTCAATTTTTGAAATTTCATTAACGAATATCATCCATATGAGTTTATACTCAATAAAGTCATTATTATTATTGTTATTATCGCAATCATCTAAAATAAAGTACCCATCCTTATCTTGTATTAAATTGCATACTTGATTAATGCATTGATTAAATTCTTCAAAATCACCATTATCAATACTAATATTCACATTGGTCTTGTAAACTGTTAAAGTAAAATCATCTTGAACCATTTGAATTTTCAAATCTTGTCTAATACTTCGTAACTGGCTCAACAATTGTTCATAATTAATTATACCCTCTTCATATTCATTAATAAAAAATTTGAATGCCGACTGCAAAATAATCAATGGACGAATCAGATTGCTTTTTGGTGCCGCTGTTAACCTCATGTACTCCTTATATAGCTCAGTACAAGTACCTACAATGACCCCATCCTTAGTGACATTCTTAATATTATCTTTGGTATTATAACTAGTATTGCTACTTGTACCAAATTTTTCAGCTCTCTGTTTTAAGCGCATTTCATTGTCATCTAATGTCATAGAATTCGAAGCCAAAGATCTTGATCCTTTACTGTTTCCATAATGACGTTTAGTAAACTGGTTCTGCATATTTACTTGATAGTCGTAAGGGTATGAATTGTGAATATATCTCCATTTTTTATATCAACCAAACTTGAATATCTTCTAAATAAGATGGTTGTCTCACAAAATGTTTTTTTTTTATGAATGTGCTTAAGATTGCATTATTGAAATTTTAAAATTTCTATTTACATGATGAATTTATAATATACATATACAGAAAAAAAAAAAAAAATTAAAAAGTCCTATTTAAAAGCAACAGTAGTTATGCTTCCAAGATTATTTTGAGCCAACATATTCCATTGCTTTGCTTCCACCTATTGCTAATTCAGGAGCTTGCAGGACATCAGAAATGCATTGCCAAGGTTCTTTTGAGCCACCCCATTTCAATAATTGTTCCTTTAAAATCATTCCATTTTCTCTGCTGTAAGGATCATTCTCAAATAATGAGTCCCATATCTTAGAGGCAATCGCTCTGTCAAATAGATAGCTATAATACATGGCACCATATCCAAACAAGTGTCCAAATCTACCACACCAATTACTTTTATTATCAATAAATATCTGCAAGTTTTCCTCCAAATTATGATATATATCAACAATATCAAAATTTTCGATATCCGAATCACCGTATAATCTTTGATCTAATAATGCCATTTTGGCTTGAGTATACATTTCACATTTATCTAAATAATCACTTTCAGTTTGATATTTTTTAATTAGTGACTTGGGTACAGAATCTTGTGTTTTATAATGTTTACCAATTTTCTGTAGAACTGTCTTATCCTTAGCAAAATATTCCATCAATATACTTGGAATTTCAACAAAATCTGTTACACATCTTGTGCCGCTCAAATTTTGAAGTTTCGTCCTACCTAGCATTGAATGAATAGCATGGCCCATTTCATGAAATAAAGTCTCTACTTCTGGCATTTTTAATAGGCACAACAAATTTCCGTCATTCCTCTTGTTGTATCTGAAATTACAAATAAGTGATATTACTGGTAGTTGGAATTTCTTCCCTGTTTTTGATATCCCTGTCTGTACAGTTGAGAAGTCATCTTCAAGGGGATATGTTTCTCTGGAGCAACATATGGTAAAATGAGCAGGATTCGTAGCTTTACCATCCCGCTCAAAGAGGTCACAATATATAATACCAATTAAGCCATCATCCTCAGATATGACATTTATTCTTCTAACATCTTTACTCCAAACTTCACCCTGTTCTGCAACTACTGGTTGAAATTTAATGCCATAAAGATTCGAAAATAATTCTGATAGCCCTTGCATAACAGTACCTAACGAGAAGTATTCTGAGAGTTTTGAAAAGTCGAACAAATTTTCTCTAGTAAATTTTGAAAGATAATCACGATCCCAGGGCCTTACTAATTCAAAAATTCTATTCTCTGATAATGTTTCTCGACTATTCATCTCTATTAATTTCATTTCGGCTAATGGCTTTAACTCTTTTGCTACATTATGCTTAAGTGACATTACCAAAGAATTCAAAAATTTATTTACTTCTTCTGGTTTTCTTGCCATCTTCCCCTCTTGTTGATATTCTGCAAAATTATTTTTGCCCATCAAAGTAGCTAATGAATTTCTTAATCCTAGAAGAGTCTTTAATCTATTTATTTGTTCTTCTGTACAACTATACATTTCTTTCCACAATTCTTTTCTAAATTCTTCAACAGGACAATTTACCAAAAAAGCATAAGCTAATGGTCCATAAGTAGGTATTTTATAGTATCTTCCACTTATATCTTTTTGAAGTTCTTGAAGAAATTCTGAACTCATTTCTAAAGAATCCATATCTTTGCATTTAATCTTAATGTAATCAGAAGCTACATAAGGTGCATTGTTAAGAAAATCTTGACCAATTACACTAATCTCCTGTGATAACTGAATAAACTGTTCTCTAGTTTCTGAATTCATTTGAATGCCAGATTTTTTAAAATCTTCCAATAATAAGTTACCAACTTTTATCTCTTCTTCGCTTAATCTACTCAAAATCTCTTGGTTTGTCAAAACATTTAATAATCTATCATACAAATGAATATCTGTATTCAACAAATTCATAAATTCAAACATTTCTTCATGGCATGTCTGTGCCGCTTGAAGAAACCCTTTATCAGGATGTGATGATCTAATAAATTCGCACAAATCTATAATTCGGCATAGTGTATCACTTAGCTGATCAAGTCGTAAAATATAGTTGGTATATCCTTCTAAAGTGTTATCCTCTTTTAACAAATTGGCAATTTTTCGAGCTATTGTAAGAGATTCTTTCGAGAATGCTCTTAATCCTTGAGGAGAAGTGAGATAGGGATTATTAAATAAACCAGTAATTTTCTGTGTTCCATCTGGAATATTCACATTTGTCCAATAATTTGTATCATCAAAGGATCTTCTTAATGAAAGTGGTTCCCTTTCAGCTGCTTGTGAAATAAAGCGAGCTTTAACTGGCAAACAAACGACTCTCCATGGGAAATTTCTGGTTGAAGGTATTAAAACATTTCGTTGCAATGAATGATGTAAGAGCATTTTTGCTCGTTAATCAATTATGAATACAAACAAGATTGCTATAAAGAGTCTTCTCTTATAAGTATTGTTTCACCTAATAATTTTATTGCTTGTTTACTAAATATTATATATGTATAATATGAGCGCGCTAGTTGATTTTGTAAGAAAAAGACAGATTTCACAGTGAATAAGATGAGAATGTGACCTCCCTTATTTTGTCAGTTATTATCTATTGCAACTCAATATGTACAAGAATATATAATGTGTTTAAATTAAGTAGCTTTCTGTTTGTTTTTGAGTCTGTAATTTTTCAAGTTCTGATGTAGCTTCACTTAAAAGCTCAACAAAACCTGTGTCATTTGCTAAACTTATCGATTCCTTTAATAAGTTTTCAGCTTTGGCTAATAGTCCTTTTTGAACACTTAAGATTCCAATTCCATAAGTTGCTAATGCAATTGCTTGTGAAACTGATGGATCAAGTTCCTCTTTCATTTTAAAACGCAACTTTTTATTCTTCTTGGCAAAATCAATTACCCCTTCATAACATTTAATGGACATATTTAATGATCTCTCATGGTTCTCCATATTCTTGCGTAAATTTAAAGCCACTTGATGACTCTCTGTTGAGCCTTCTGTGAACTCATTTAGTTGATTTTTATAAGTTTCAGATTGAGAAGCAAATTTTTCAGCTTGTAAATAAAACAATGAACCTAAGTTAGCTTGTGAAAGTAGAATCTGTGCAGGTGGCATATCTGCCATTACCATCCATTCAAGGGTTGTCATTTTACAACCTAATGCGGCAGCTAGATCTTTTGCAGATAAACAATATGCTGTATATAAATCCCTAGCAGTAAAAAATTCTTCCTTAAATGGTTCCCAAGCGGTACTATTTTTGAAGATATCCACTATCATATATCCATCTTTATCTACCTTAATATTTTCTTCATTGACGAAAGTTTTAAAGTCAAACTGCTCTTGTGATACTCCTTTAGATTCCTCCAAAGATTTCTCCTTTCTTTTCTCGAAATATTCTTTTAATTCGGGTGATTTCCTTAAAACCTCTTCTTGTGCCAACAATAAATGTGCTAACAGGTTCCTCCTTCCTAAACTTAAATCATTATTTGTCTCTAGGGATTTAATCAATACTCTTAAGTCCTTTCGTATTAGTGCACCTCTCTTTTCTTCACTTACAACATCTGGAGTACTCAATGCATTAAAGAATTTATAAAGCAATTCAGAATAAATTGAGTGTACATCTTCGAAACGACCTAGACGTTGGCACATATCAGCTATTTTCAGCTCAATCCCGGTATATTCATCGGATAATTCATCTAATTGAGCAGTTTTGCATTCATCTAAAGCTTTAGTATACAATTTTAATGCCTTAGCATAATTAAATTTTTCCTTTTCACTCTCTTTCCAAAGAGCCTGTTTTAATAAATCTTGTGTAGAAGGTGTGAATTTATTTTTATTGAGTGTATTGTTATAGGCATACAATGAATATAGTAATCCCATAGCAGCACCAAAATAGAATGCATTTATTATTTTTCTTTGTTTATTTAACTTTGGATTTACTAAAGTGAACTTTTCTGCTGGTGGTTCAAACTGATTGGGAATGGAGCCATAGTATCTAAGTTGAAATTTCGTTACCTTTACAGGCCAAATAAAGGGTGTTGATTTCTTAGATATAGTTCTTAAAAAAGGTTGCATTGAAAAGGTAAAAAAATTATTATAGTTCCAATATAATGATTAGATACAGAGAAAAATTCGTTCAAGAGGAATAACTAAGGAAACAAACTTTATTTGTTTCTATCTTTTTCAATATTATCAATTCTTATTTTTATGTTTATTTCAATATTGTTTTTTTTCAAGTTCATATTTACCTGAAAGTATATTTAACTCTAAAAATATACAAAAAAAATTGTAAATAATTGCAAAAATTATGATACTTTGTACAATGAAGATCATTATGGAATAGTGTGGAGATATAAAAAGATTTATTGAATAGAGAGTAACAAGAAACAATTTATGTACTAATAAGTTTCCCCAAAAATGATCCTAGTCGATCACTGACTGCTTGAGAGCTGTCTATGCATACGTAATATTTGCCCCCCTAGGTATAGTGAACCAAAGACAACAACAGGTATTTCATGTTGTTTTGATAAGATATCAGCCTTAGATAGTGCAAGAGCAGGTGTTTCTTCAATGAAGATATTGCTAACATACTTTTCAGCAGAGCTTGCTATATCTTCACGATCCATGGATTTAATCCATGGCATCCCTTCTACTTCCTCAAACTTTGTTATGATAACTGTATCGCCTTTTTTCAATATCGGTTTTAAAAGAGGTGTTAGATTCTTTCCCTTTGTCACTGCAATGATAAAGATTAATGGTACATTTTTATAGGTCTTTTGTAAGAAGATTGCTAACTCATTTGCTGCGCTTCCATTATGTGCGCCATCAAGAAGTATTTGGAGTTGTTTGTTTTCTGAATAAAAACAATTCAAATTTTGCAACCTTGCTGGCCATTCTAAAGTTAAAAGACCTTTTTGAAGATGATCTTTATCTAGATTAATATTTTTTTGTTTTTGTAGTTCGTCGAGAAGAGCAAAGGCAACACGGGCATTATATATTTGGTATTGACCATTTAATGGAATTTGAAATTCAACACCCCCCCAAGAATTAGTGGATATAATAGGGGTTTGATTAGTGTCCGTTACATATAATTGGCAATTAGTTTCCTGGCATTTCTCTTTTACAACTTGAATTACTTCTGGATCATTAGTACCATCAAGAACTACGGAGTTGGTCCCTGGTAGGATTACTCCCGCTTTCTCTTTGGCAATATCAATTAAGGTGTTGCCCAGAAATGCTTCATGATCCAAACTAATTTTTGTGATTCCACACAATTTATTTGTCGAAGGAACAACATTAGTGGCATCAAGTCTACCGCCCATTCCTACTTCCAACACACAAAAATCGCAGCCAGAATCTATAAAGTGCTTGAGTGCTGCACAAGTTAATTGTTCAAATTCTGTAGCATTAATGCCAAATTTACTATTGATATCTGCGATACTTTTCCTTAAATCATTGTATTTTTGAATAGAAACAGGTACAGAGTTTACAGATATAGAATCGGAAGGATGAAACAGATGAGGAGTAGTGAACGTACCCACAGTGTATTTTGTTTTAAGCACATGAGTCAGATAGGCAGATACTGATCCTTTCCCATTGGTTCCAGCGATATGAAGAATTTTTAAGCCCAATAGCGAAGATGGCAGATGTGATGTAAGGCTAGAGATACGAGTTAACCCCAATTGAATAGTCATATTTGCCATCAGTGGTGCAATACTTCTAGCAATGAGATCAAAATATAAATTGTGCAACTTTTCACATTTTATTTTCACGTGCTTTTGTGGTGAAGTGAAAAAAGAGTTAATTTGAAAATATATTAATATAAAGACAATCTGTAAACAAGGCGCAAGGATATTGAGTATATTCACAT
Organism: Yueomyces sinensis; assembly: GCA_030581855.1. Lineage (NCBI taxonomy): Eukaryota > Fungi > Ascomycota > Saccharomycetes > Saccharomycetales > Saccharomycetaceae > Yueomyces > Yueomyces sinensis. The sequence continues at coordinate 23,257 of JAKTVU010000084.1, forward strand.
GGACTGACTATTCAAAAGTTCCTGTTTTTGATCTAGTATCCCGTACAAGAGTGTAATGTCATCGGACTCCGAGGATAGTATACCTAATAATGATGTAATGCCTTCTGAGCGTACAAATAATCAACCGACAGAAGAATCTGACGTAGCTACAGAGAATGTCGGAGAAAGAAGGTCCTCTACAACTACAAATAGAACTGCGATTTATCAAAATGATAAGTTTATCATGTTTTTGATTGACCAATTAACAGACCTTCAAGAACAAAATCATGCCTTAGGTAAGCGGATAGAAAAGTTGGAAAAAATACAATTAGAATCCAATGAAGCCAGATTACGTTCTTCTAATGAATTACAGAAAGATATAAAAGAGTACAAAGGCGATATTAGGGATTTAAGATATTCATTTAATGAAATTTTAAATCTTTTGACTGGGGATAGATTACATATTGTGGAAAATGAATCAGTAACTGCTATTGAACCCATTGTAAAGGAAGAACCATCGAATGCCATATTGATCCCAGCTGTTAATTCGATTCCACCATCATCAAATTCCGAGCCTGTTGTGGATACACGGCCTCTTGGTCCACAGATCAACATTTCTTCGAATATTAGCCAATATAGACTGAGTCGGAAATTAAGAACAGTTACAGAAGTGGCCACAGAATACTATGAAGGACTTCCGAATTGCCCCTCTGTATTATCCCTTGATCGACTTTATGGTACAAAATGGAGAAATTCCCCCAGTGATCGAACCATTTTTGCTAAAAGAATGTGTTTGATCCATAGAGTTGAGAATTTGTTAGAATACCCTGAAAAATTTGGCTTTTCCAAAAAGTTAAGTCGCTCAGAAGCCGTTAGAGTAATGGAAAACTTAAGATTAGGTAACAATTCATATAGGAAAACTGGTTGTAGAATGACTCTAGCTCAATTATATGAATATCTTTCAAAAAAAGAAGATTCTATTGAGGATTATTCGTTGACAATTAACAAGAAAGCTTCTCCATGGCGTGCGATGCGTATACGAGAGAGAGCATTCAAAACAACCCAACCTACATCGTCTTTGGAAACTGTTCAACTTGATGCTACTGAACAGAATCAAGAAGAATGAATTATATATCGATAGCATCCATTCTTGTGCATGCTGTTTTTTTTTAAAACAATATTAAATGTTAATAATTTTTAATATACATATATATAAATATAGATATAAAGAAAGAAAGGACAGAATTTATTAATCAATCACTTATCGTTTTTTGGTCATGACATTTGCACCTATATCATTTGCAGCAAAGTCAAAGTTCGACTCCAAAACCGCGATTTTTACTTCCAAAATATCAGTCCATTGTAATAATAACTCATTATATTCGTTTTCATCTTCAATCTCAATAATATCTTGTAAGAAAATATTAGCAGTTGATTCAAGGTCAACACCATCTTCTTCCGCCCATTTTTTTGAAAATTGGATCACTTCATCTTTGTAAAATGCAGAGTCTATATTCAAAGATTCCATAAACCATTGTACAAATTTTAACATATGGTTGTTTGTATCTTCGAATATGTTAATACATTCTTGTTTTAGGATGTAATTCTGATTTAATAATTTTGACATAATTTCATTTTTCAAAGGTTGAGTTAAATAATAACATAATAGATCAAGTATTTCCATGTATTTTAAATATTGAGAACCAACTAAGGATATTGTTTGATTTATATTATTAACATTATGAAGATTGTTCTCTTCGAGTTTGATCTTAAAACTTGCTAAAGAATTAGCAATAAATCTCATTTTTTTAGTATATTTAATCAAATTAGATCTTTCAAATCTCAAACATTGTTGACGTCGTAAAAAACCAATAAATTTATTAAAAAAACCAATGTATGTATCAATGAAGCGTATGAAAACATCAATATTCTTCCCTAATGTGGCACGTAAATCTACGCCAATTGGCAAGTCTTTTACCCGTGGTGCATTCATAATGATACAAAAGAATAATATATTTTGTAGCTATGTCTGCTGATTTAAAATAGTATCTTACTAATTAGGCTTATTAAACTAGTTTTTATGCAAAGTATGAAAATTTTCAACATCATGTTATTATTTAGAATTATTAAAAACATAGTTGTTGATCTTATAAAACAAACACGCGAAATCGAAATTTTGAAAAAGTTCGAAAAATAGCTTCATATTCGGAGTTCCACTGATATTATATTATTTGACAGTAATATCTCCACAAAATATCTTCAATTTGATCGAAAACGATATTCATGGAATCATTGCTCTTTATTTATTGATTGGATTACATTACCAATCTACGTTGTTTAATAAAGCTTTATATATTAGTTGGGCCATTTTTATTTTTCAAATATAGTATCGATTTATATCTAAAGAGTACTAAATATGTTTTAGCCAATATCCTAATACAAACATAAGTATTTTCAAATAGATTATTGCTCTAATCAAAATAATTTGTATAGATATAATATTGAGATGAAGAGATATGTAGAAGGATGATATCCATCTCAGCAGTGTTATTCTTAGACATAATGGTAAGGCATTAAAAATCATTCTATAAATAGTTGTATTGGAAAGAATTGAATAACTTTATTTTTATTATGATGTTTTTTCTGGAAGTTAAAATAGCCATATATATGACATAAATAATTGTACTATTTCAGTATAGATAATGAATAAAAAGATGATACATAATACAACAAAATTTAGTTCCCCGGTTACAAATATAAAACAACTATTTTTGTATCGAAAAGAAAGTTTTGTACTTTAATTTTCTCTAAACTATATCAATCACTTCGAGAAGTGAACATTATTATCTACAAATAAATATCTTTCATAGTAAAAGCAAATGTACATGGACAGTACTACCATTTTTTTTTGAACTACTATGTAAAACAAACCAATACAAAAGTTGTTTTATTTGATTTTTGTTTCTTTTAGTAGACCTACTCTTTGCCTTTAGGTTGCTTAGTAGATGTATATATGTATTTTTCTCAAAAAAAAAAAAAATAACAACCTTATAATCCTTTTAACAAAAAATGTCGCAGAACAACATATTTAAAGGTTTCGATATATTTTTATATTACAATATATTTATTATGTAGTTAATTTTGTTTTATAATAGACACATAACCTACACGGTAGTAACTAATACGCTTTAAAAGAAATAAAAAATGAGAATAGTAGAAAAAAATAGTAAAATTTTCACTATGGTATGCCATCAGTTTGGTAAAAGTAGATTTGATTATGCACATAAATTACATAAAAAATTTGTTAAACAACAATACATTAAATATTTTCTTGTCAACATCTCGAGGTCGTTGAGTATAACCTTTTCTCACTGCCGTGTAAGAAGAAAAAACTGTAAAAATCCAAATATTTGCTTCTTATTAAGGTTTAGTTTATAAACAATAATAACTACTGGATAGTAGAAATTGACAAAAAATAAATTGAGGTATATAATTGTAGGGTATATACTCAAAGGAGACCATAATTCTCAAAACCAAAAAGTTTGCAAAAGTGCATAGTTTTGCAACATTACATTTTCACTTAAAATGGATATTTCTGTTGTATTGTCATTGGAGGACATACGGTTTTCAATCAAAGGATCTCTACTGGATTGACCTTCTGTTGGAGTACGTTCAGACATCATGATGATTTTGAAACTTGTGTAAAATAA
>JAKTVU010000085.1:0-26772 GCA_030581855.1 Yueomyces sinensis
CGAAAAATGTGAAATTAGATATAGATAGAGTGCTTATATATAAAAAAAAAAAAAGAAGAGATTTGAATAAAATATTAAAAAATAATTTAAAAAATATATATATAAATGTATGTATATGAAATTTAAGGTTTTGGAATTTTCAAACTTTTTGAAATCATACCACAACCATGCAAAAAGAATGTTAAAACAATTGGATGAAATTCTAAGAATAAACCATTTCTAAAGATACCAAATGGTAAATTATCAAGTATTAAATCATATTTAACTAATAAAGCCATTAAAATTACTAAAAATAATGAAGTTGGCATTGGTAAACCTTCAAAATATTTTGATTTACCTTTAGTATCTTTTGGTAATTGACTAACAGTAACATTAAATCTAGCTAATCTAGCTAAACCACAAAGTACAAAAAAAGATAAACATAAAACGTCTAAAGTAGTTTGGAAACCTATAGCGAATGCTATAGTAGCTGGAGCAACACCGAATGAAATTAAATCAGCTAATGAATCTAATTCTTGACCCATTAAAGAAGATCTATTTCTTAATCTAGCAACTCTACCATCAAAGAAATCGAAACAAACACCTAAAAAGATAAAAAAATGAGCTCTTTGAACATAATGTGGTTTATTAGTTAAAGTAAATCTTAAACAAGATATAATTGAATAAAAACCAGAGAAACCATTCATCATTGTAATAAAATCAGCTAAATGTAAATTTCTAATCATAGAAAAATGATAATCATCACTAGTAAATTTTTGAATATCGAATTGATTTGGTGGATCTAATGGAGTAGTATCTAATGAAAAGATAGAAGAAGATTTACGTGATAACACTCTATCATTATTAATTTCTGTAGTAGTAGTAGTTGTTGTATTATCTATTGAATTAATAGAATTAGTTCTATGACGCATTGTTAATAATATGATGTAATATAAAAAAAACAATGTATATATATATATATATATATATGTTTATATAATTGAAGAAGGATATAATATTAAATAATATAATATAAGATGATATATAGTTTTAAAACTGTTTTAGATTGTTCGTTATTTTTTCTTGAAAATATATATTATAATGAATAATTAAAAAAATTGGTGACCCGAAAAAAAGAAAAATAAAAAAAAAAAAAAAGATAAGAAAATACATCAATAATAATATAATATAAATAATAATATAAATTATAATAAATTAAGCATTAAAATCGTCATCATCTTCATCATCATCGTCATTAGTATTAGTAGTATCAATTGTAGTATCTTTAACATTAGTGGTACCTGATCTTCTAGTTCTTTTAGAGGTAATAATATTAGAAGTATCAATTTCATCTAATGGATCATCATCTTGATCATTTAATAAAATAGCATCTAATTTATCATCATCATCAATATTATCAATATCATCATCTAAATTATTTGAATCTTTTGTAGTTGATGATTCATTAATAATATCTTTATCATAATCATCATAATTTCTTCTTCTTCTTTTTCTTTTGTTAGTAGTTGTATTATCTTTTATATCATTATTAATTTGTTTCTTTTCTTCAATTTCTTTAGACATTACGAATATAGTTAGTGTATTATATTATATATAATTATGTATAAAATTGATAAACCTTTAATTATATATATATACATATATGATAAATTACTATATTTTTTTTTATCAGTGGAAAAAAAAGAAAAGTCAACGCGATGAAGCGAGAAAAAAGAAATGGATGAGAGAAATATAAAATTGAAAAACTAAAATATATATATATAAGAAGAATATAATAACATAGTATATATAATACAATACAGTAGAGAATAAGAGTAATAATGAATTTAAATAAATTAATAAATTATAAGATACGAATAATTTGCAATGATGGACGAGTATATATAGGTGAATTATTATCATATGATAAATATATGAATATAGTATTAAAAGATAGTATTGAAGAGAGGATACCAAAGACACAAATGACCAAGATAAATAATAATAACAAGAATAATGATATTAGAATTGAGAAGAGAACATTAGGATTAATTATATTAAGAGGAGAACAAATATTAACGATTGTAATTGAAGATAAACCTAGTGTTAATAAAAAAGATCGATTAATTAAAATTAGACAACAAAAGAGACAAATAAAGAAACAAAAGAATATACGAAAGAAAGGTGCTAAGAATAGTGGTGTTAAGAGTAATAATAATATTAAGAAATTTCAACCACCGATTGGAATGAAACGTGTTAATGCTAATAATACTAATTAGATATATAAGGGAATATCCGATTATTTAAATAAAGATATAATATATATATATATATATATATTATAGTATTAATTAATATATTGCCAAGAGAATAATTTCAAGGGGTAAGATAAGCGGAGGGGATATTACTTGAATAATATAATATAACAAACAAACAAATAAATAATATAGTATGGATATTGAATGCCGGTTCGATTCCCGAGTGCGGATCGCAATACCAATAAAAGTTTTTCCGTGAGTCTCTTGCACAAAAGAACATCCGTGTCCCGCATACTTTTCCCCGCGTAACAGTACAATATAATATGGTATCAATTAGCCCCGCGTGTGCCGTGTTTTTCTTGCAATTCGCTCTCGGAACAATTTACTGCTTGGTATTCTTTGTTTTTTTACCTAATACGTTGATTATAAATAATAATTAATTTTCTCCGCGAAAACCACCGCAGAGTGTGTCTGGGTGTGTGCTGTTATTGTTTGTTATCTATTTCTTTTTTCATGGTTTTTTCCGTGAAATTTTATGGCAGAAAAAGAAATTAGTTTTTCCGTTAAAAAATGTGGGAAAAAGAAAGATCCATATAAATATATAAATAAATTTGAAAGATTTATTTCTTTTTCCTTCTTGTTTATTATATATACTGTTTAAAACAATATAATAATTAATTAATTAATTATTAGAAACAAAACACAGTATAAATAAATAAATACAATAATGAACGCCAGTATTAAAAATGATAGACCATTTATTTGTGAAATTTGTTCAAGAGGATTTCATAGATTAGAACATAAAAAAAGACATATTAGAACACATACTGGTGAAAAACCACATAAATGTAATTTTAATAATTGTATTAAATCATTTTCAAGATCTGATGAATTAAAAAGACATTTAAAAATACATAATAAAAATAAAAATACAAATAAAACAATTAATAAAATATTTAAATCAACGACATCAAATAATAATACATTTGTTAATAATAATAATATTATCAACAACATTAATACTATACCATCTAAACCTTCTTTTTTATTACCTTCATTAAATTCATCTACTTCTTTATCATCATTAAATTCAATTAATACTATAAATACAAACAACAATTATTATAGTAATTATAAATCACAGATATCTTCAAATTCTAATTCTAATTCTTATAATGATTTAGAATCTATTTCAAGTTCAAATTCAAAATTATATTTTAATAATACTACTAATAATAATAACACTAATTCATTTAAAAATATTAGATTACCACCAGTAAGTGATTTATTAAAACAAATTGATGGTTATAATTCACAATTATACAATTAACATAAAACAACACTAGCATATATATATATATATATATATATATATATATATACACATATTTCAGCATAATTAAATATACACTATTATATATTTTAATACCAATTTATTCATTCTATTCTATATCATACCATGTGTCTTGTTTCTCTCTCACCATTTTAATCGGAGTTTACTATCCCAAAAACAGAAATCATTTTCTCTTTCCATTGTTTTTCCGAACCAACAAGCCTTTCCCCCCCGCTATCCGACTATCTAATTGCCGTTTCACGCTAAATTTATGTCTCGGCTACTCGGAAAAAATAATAAAAAAAGAAAAAAATACACATGCAGATATGTTACTAGTTTGTTACTAGCTTGTTTCTATCGACACTCCACTATACTGGTTTGTATTCACGAAAGTATGAATTCTCTCTTGATCACATGATATATTTATTATGCATTAATCTCTCTCCATATATATCCCTTCTATTATCATTATTATTATTATTATTCATTAATTAACTACTAATAATATTTAATTAATAAAATAATATCTACAACAAATCAATATATATATATATTGCGACATCATATTAATTATTCTTGTTTTTTGTTTCTGTGTCGCGTTGCAGCCATAACATAAATGAGCAACCAAGATAGGTGCCAATATAAGGGATGATAGATAAATCTTGAATATTACAATAATATTATTAGGTTAAATGCTTTGCAAGTGAATAGTAGTTTTATTTTATTTTATTTTCTGATCTTGAACGTAGGAAATATAACAGTTGTGTAACCCTTTCTTGGAAGTCTTAAAATTAATCTTGAAAGAATAGTGCTATATTCTTCCCAATAGTAGCAAATTAAAAGAAATTGATTTTTTTTTTCAATAGATTTTGTAAATTACATTCGTAATAAATATAGAAAAATAAGTACATATATATATATAATAGTATATTAAATTCATAATAACAAATATTATAATTATTAAGAGATATTGTACACATGAAGTGCGTATCTAATGTTCTAATATTGTCCAGTAAATTTGATTTTTTAATCCCCTCAGATAAAAATCTCTATTTTAAATTATTAAAACATTGGTGACTGATTATAAGTCATTCCACTTGTCAACATTAATGGTGTGTTACCATCATTATTTTGACCTTCACCACTGATATTCTTTCTCTTGTCATAATCAGTCATTAATTTTTCAATTGAATCATTTTGTTCTTTTTTAATTGAAATTTCATATGGTTTTATAATATCGTTTAATCCATTTATCCAAGATTGTTCCAAAACATCTTCATATTTGAATAAATTATAACCTGAAAATAATAAACCAATTATACCTTCTTTAATATCCTTTGAAACGAAGAATTCAAATAATTCTTTAATAATTTTATAATCTTGGGAAATAGCAGCAGTTTCAATACATTCTTTCCATAATTTTTCTTCTTTCAAGATATTTAAAGCCTTAGCCCATTTCTTGTTTCTTCTGTATAATAATGCAGAAATCTTTCTGAAATAAATTAATTCATGTGTTTCTAATCTTACAGCTAATCCTAATTGATCAAATTTATCATAGGCTTCAATAGATTTTTCTAAGGAGACATAATCATTATCTTCAACCATTAAATCATGATATGCTGAGTTTACAACTGATATATTTTTTGGTAGAACTTCGATTAAGAAATCTTTAATCATATATAATTTCTCATTCTTTAAGAATAATTGAATGGTTCTTGGAATATCTAATCTTGGAACTAGTACCTTTAATAATTCATTTAATAATTCAGGGTGTTCTTTGATGTAGAAATTAATTGCCTTGTAATAGATTTCCAAATTAGATACCTTAACAACAATTTCTTGGAAATATTCATGATCAAATTTATCAGTTGATTTTTCAATAATTGTGGTGGCAGCATTGTCCCATTCATCATAATGAGCATATAAGAAAATTAATTCTTCCCATTGGTGACCATCTTCGACAACACGGATAACCTTTGGAATATTGACTCTTGACCAATACATCTTTAGATATTCATATAATTTATCAGAAGCATACTTAGAGTATAAAATAGCAGTTTCTGTAAACATACCCATATGTGCCCTTTCTAAGGTTAAACCTGCTTCAAATAATGAAAGTAATTGCTCAAAGTAACCATTGGATTCGTAAGTATCGACAATATCATCAACTTCTTCAGCATGAATAATTAAACTTAAACCACAAATTTGAGCCAATTTAAATTCCTTTTCTTTAATACAAGAGTTGTTAACTAATCTCCAAACTCTAATATTAGAAGCCTTTCTAGCAATATTAACTGCTTCTTGGAAATCATTCAAATAAACTAAGGTAGAAGCTAATTTGGAATAGTTGGAAACACTGCTGTAACATAATTTAGCGGCCTTGTAATTCCTCAATTCAATTAATTTATCACCTACTTCTTCCAAGTTAGCAGAATTAGAACCAGATAAAATTTCCTCTAATTCACTTAATTTTTCTAACTGGGCATACGCTAAAATCAAACAACTATCAATCTTAGTTTCTTTTAATGTTTTTCTTGCCATCAATAGATATGGAATTAATTCGTTAAAGGCACCTGCAGTTTCAGCAATATTGATAACATTCATGTAGTCACTTGGATCTTCAGCCTTGATATAAGAATGGATACCAGCTGCAATTTCGTTAGATTGTAATTGAGCAGAACCTAATTCAGACCATAATTCTAATTTTTCAGTCTTTTCAACATAATTCTCAGCTCTTTCTAAGGATTTAATGTTTGAAACTAAAACATCTAAAGCTTCTCTGTTCATTTCATGTTTATCATAAATTTCAAAAGCTTCTTCATATAAATTGTGCTCGATACATAATGGACCGATTTCCTTTGGATCATACTTGTCTAATCTATCGATATATCTTTGAACATTTGAAGGTTCGTATTTAATAGCAGACAACAACAATAAACCTTGTAAGGCAACATTGTCACTAAATGGAGATGGTTCTAAAACAATCTTTTCTAATAATTCAATTAATTCAGTCTTCAAACCATTATTCATGAAAGCTTGAACAGTTAATGAAACTGGTTGAGGATCAGACAAAGATGGAATACCAACAGAAACGATGGAATCAACAAGTGGCTGCCTATGAGGGTTTTCTGGGTCTAATACCTTATTCCATAATTCTGGATCAGAACGCTTTAATAAGTACTTGGCTTGATATTTGTACATATCATTGTCATTAGTGATTTTAATTAATTCATCATCATTGTTACCCTTATCATAAGCAATGTAGGCTAAGTATGGATCTCTCTTTTCACAGTAACGACCAACTTCGACAGTATCATATTGGTCATTTTCTTGCAAGAACTTCTCTGGAGAGTTATTGGAGTCAATGTAGATTTTAGCTAAGGAATTGTAGACAGCTTGATCTTGGTTACCTTGAGCTAATGTCTCTTCTAAGAAAGGCATCAAAATTTTCAATCTGTTTCTCTTTTCAACTTCATCGGTTAATTCAGTAATAGAGATTTGACCTAAGACTGATTTTAATAATTCTTTGATAAAATATTCATCACTATCAACGTCTAATAAAGCACCAACAACTTGTGGAGTTTTGGATGGGTTAATTTGTTGAACATAGGTTTCAATTGGTTTCATTTGATGTTTTTGATATAAAAAGACAATCAATTCATGAACATAATCAAAACGGTCACATACAACGATTAATGGAATTTGATTTTCTAAATTAGCATCTTTTAAGAAATTCTTAACTCTTTCGGCATCATATACATTGTTATCTCTTACAATTCTTTCAATTTCATTAACTTGGTTCATCTTCGCAGCAGATTCGATATACTTGTAAACAATTTCTTGATCTTCAGTTAGGTTAACTAAAGATGACAGGTAAAAGTATAAACCTTCAACAGCATTATATTCTTCGAACATCTTAATTAAAGAAGAAGAGCCTAATAACTCAGAATATTTAGTAGCAACTTGAACAACGATTTGAATGTTGGCTTGCATGTTATGATCCATTAAAGCCTTTAAACAAGCAAATGATTGATCGACACTTAATTTACCGAAATAATCGACTAACCAATCAGCTGGGATAGCAGTAGTATGAACAATACATCTTTTAATATCTTTAATATCAGTGTAGTTTTCTAAAGCTCTTTGGAAAAGGTTAGATTTTTCAGATAATTCAGCAATACGTGGCTTATCATATTGGGAAAAGATATTATTACCTAAGATGGCATCAGCTACTTGTGGAGCATGTAATAGATTAACTTCTAAAACACGAGTTTGTAAATGAGATTGTTCTGGGGTATCAGCCTTTAAAACATCTAAAAGTAAAGAAGTACCTTGTTGGATATGATTTTGAGAAAAAAATAAATCAGCAATCTTTTCAATATCAATTTGAGAAGCTGTTTCTTCATTTTGTAATAGAGAGGTAGTAAATTCTGCAGCTCTATCTGGAGATGATCTAATCAAAGAAGAAATTAAAACTAAGAAATTTGGTTTAAAATCAACTTTTTGACAGTAAGGTAAGATTTTATCAAATTGTTGTAATTCAGCTAAACAGTTAACAACCTTAGCATGAATATTAGCCTTTAAGTAACAAGCTAAAGCTAAAGTAGTATCGAATGGTTTAACAATGTCACCTAATTGTTCAGAACATTCTAATTTATCTTCCTTTAACCATTTTTCAAATAATTGTTTTCTATTTTGTTGAAGAACTGGTCTAGCTAATTCAATAGTTTCATCTTTATTTAATTTACCATTATCTAATAAAGTTGAAAAATATAATAAAAGAGGAGAGATAGCACCTGGAACAGCTTGCGCGTTCTTTAATCTATTAATAGTATTACTATTTCTTAATTGACTAGATGAAGCAGCGACTTTAGCAGCATTTTGGAAATCACCTTGAGCGATTAAAGTTTCAAATTGTTTTTGTAATAAATCATCTGCACCTGGTAAACCACCTCTTTTAGCCATAATTAAAGCGACATTAACATTAGATAATTTGTTTAAAACGTATGGAACAATTTGAGAAGTCGAAATTTCAACAGCTAATACTTGACCCTTTTTATTAATACAAGCAATACCATTTTTATCATTATAAGAAGTAGAAGTGAATACTGATTCTGCTGTAATTCTATTGACAAATAAATTAGTACCTGTTTCTAATTCATATAAATGTATGAAACCATATTTAGTTAATAAGTAAATGATACCGAATTTTTCAGAGACTTGAATACCTAATGGGAAATCATTAGCAGCATCAGGTGGGAAAAAGATGTCAACATTTTTCTTTTGATATTGGGTAGCTAAAGAAGCATCATGATCAATTTCAATAACTTTTAATTCACCATTACCATTATTAACGTTTCTATTAGCTGTAATGAAAATTTGAACTGGTTCTCCATTATTACCATCTAAAACGATATTAGAAAACATAGCGACATGGCCATCAATGGCTTGAGAAATGTTACGTTGTTTAGAATACAATTGAACTTTACCAGCGATATGACCATTTTCTTGTAAAATACCAACAACTGCAAACCAATCTAATTTTTTATTAGCGACGAAATTAATAATTTGAGTATTATTTAAATTTTGATGTCTTTGAGTTAAAATAGTTGGTTTTTCATTAACTTTACCATCGAAGACATTACAATAAGCGATAGATCTAGCAGTGACTAAACCTAAATGTTTATCATCTAACCAATTCCAGTAAATACATGGTTCATCTAAAGTGAAAGATTTTAGTTTAGATTTAGTCTCTAAATTAAAGATTTGAACGATAGTACCGTTAGCTCTAACAGAGATAACGAATTGATCAGGATGCATAATTGCAGAATCACCACCCATATTTTTTTTAATTAAATTATTATTATTTTTCAAATCAACGATTGAGACAGAATTGACATTGTCTTTAGTTTCTCTTATTGTAACATAGTGATCACTTTCGAATGTAGTTGATCTGAAGTCTAGGGATTGAGGGGAAATACCCAAAGACGCTAGATCAACTAGTTCAGTGAAATCAATTGGTAAATCACTCATTTTTAATCGATTTTACCTTTTGGTTTTTTGTCTTTATTTTTAAAAAAAGATAGAACAGTAATTGATATATAAGAGCAATTGTTTCAGTAATATATATATGGAACTCCTTTAATATAAGTGTTCAAATATCTCAAACTAACCTTCAATTATTCCAACTAATTTGTTCAATTTGTTCAATTCCAACTAAATTTTGTTATTCCTGTCAACCAACTTCGAGATTTTTAGGAGAACGACGAGTGAAGAAAATTATGGACACGTAATTTCCCGAAAGGGCAAAAAGAGGCTAAAGTGGCAACAGCAGCCACACACGTGATATATTACTATTACTATTATTAAATTTAAAAGGTTATATTATTATATATAGATATAAATAGTGTGGTATTATTATGTATCAGCTAGAGCAGACAAATTAGAAAGAGATAAACAGACAACAACAACAATAAAAAGAAAAATACAAAATGATATTATTACGTAACCAAATAAAAATAGTAAGTGAAATTGCGATTAAATTTTTTTTAAAAAATAAATAATAATTACAAAATAAAACAAATAAAATGGGTGTATTGTATTGACTTTAAATAAGAATAACTTCTTGATTTTTACAGTTCTTCTTTATTATATTAATATTTATTTGGTTTTATTTTATAAAAAAAAAAAATAAAGAAATAATTCCAAATTTTTTTTTTTGTGTTCTGATTTTTTATATTTTTTTTTTTCATATTTTTTTTTATTAACAACATCCACTTGATGAAGACTTCTTTTTTTCATTAGGGGTTGGAGTTAGACTAATAGTTGGACCTTTTGGATTTTCATCTGTATTTTTATTATTTGTATTAGAAGAATCATTACCCGCGAGATCGACTTGATGTTTTGATACCATTTGATAAATAGCGGTTATTAATTCTTCAAAAGCTTGATCAACATTTTGACCTTCCATTGCAGAAGTTTCAGTAAATAATAATTGATTTTCTTGAGCAAAATTACGAGCTTCATCAGTTGGTACGGCTCTCATATGATCTAAATCAGATTTATTACCAATTAAACCAATAGCGACATTAGCATCAGCGTTTTCTTTTAATTCATCTAACCAATGTTGACAATTTTCATAACTTGATGGTTTTGAAATGTCATAAACTATTAAAGCACCAACTGCACCTCTATAATAAGCAGATGTAATAGCACGATAACGTTCTTGACCTGCAGTATCCCAAATTTGTGCTTTAATTTTTTTACCAGAGACTTCGATTGTTCTTGTAGCAAATTCAACACCGATTGTAGATTTAGAATTGATATTAAATTCATTTGTTGTGAATCTAGATAATAAATTAGACTTACCGACACCACTATCACCAATAAGGACTATTTTAAATAAGTAATCATAATCATAACCATAATCTTCACTCATTATTGTAATTTAATTTAATTTAATTTAATTGAAATTTTGTTTTATATATGTAAAAGGTAAGATAATAATGATAATAAAAATCTACCGCTTTGTGATTATTAATAAAGAAAGGATTGGAATTTTTTCAAATATACTTTAAATTTGATTTCAAAAAAGCAGAATTTAAGAATTTGAATAGCAGAATACAAATCAAATAATCGATATTATATTATTTGCAATATTGTTCAAACAAACCTTTCTTTTATTAAAGATTGATCAGATTTCAATTTTGCTTCGCGTTTAGAAATCAACGACAATTTTAGACGATTGGCGCGGGTAACACAAAATTTGACAATATTACTACTATTATAAATAACTACAAAACACGAACAATTTAGTTGATATTTTAATAATATATGCTGTAATTCAAACAATAAGCAAAAACAAGGTTGTTTAACTTAAAAGAAAACTTGTATTATTCTTTTTTTTATAACTTAAATAATGTTTTTCTTTATAAGCGTCGTTAAATAATAAATAATTTATTATACGAATACTTGATAGAAACTTTCTTAAAAAAAAAAAATAATATTCTTTATTTATAGTTACAAATAAAACTTGCATTAATATATATAGATATTTAATTATATAAATCTAACGGTAAACTTGATTTTAATGAATATAATAACATTATTATTTGAATAGTGTCGTGTTAAATGATAAAATGGTCACTTGAAACGAGCCTATATAATAATATTAAATTTATTTTATAATTAATATCATTTGAATTATACTATTCTATTATAATATGATTATTAATATTAAATAAATATTATTTTCGTTATTTTTATTGATAATTAAAAGAATTTTTAAAAGATATATCCTAATTTAGTAATATTTAACTAATACGGCAATTAATATCTAGATCTTCCAATTTAGGAAATTGTGTAAACAATATAATTTTTCAAATTCTTACAAAGGATGACTATCAAACAAATAGCATCAGATGAATTAAAAACGATATTTGACTAGGATAATAAATTGGATCTAACTTGATAATTAACAATCGAATTCATTCCATATAGCATAATATCCAATATCACCGTCTCTCTTTTAAGTTGGCCCCAATGGCAGTCAATACACATAGACGTACAAAAAGTGCCTCTCCTTCTAAAGTTCGTTTCTCTATTCCAACAGCAGCAACAGATGATGTTGATAATGATTTTTCTAAGATTGAAGAGAATAATAATGATAGTTATATGAATACTAGTAACAAATCAATGAAAAATTTAAAGAATAACAATAATAATATCAATATTGACGGTTATTTTTATGATGCAAATGATAAGATATTATTAAATGTACCAAAGAATATCTATAATTTTCATCAATCACGTCATAAACGTACTAAATCCTTACAATCAGTTATCGTATCAACTATTAATTCCTATTCAACTGATCATATTACCAATTCATCTAATCATAATAGCAATCCTATAACCCCAACAAAACCACTAAAAGTTTCAAATAATAATAATAATTTATACCTATCTTCTGCATCTCCTTTAAACAAATTTGGTACACCTATCCCTTTGACCATTTCTTTACCTCCTTTCATATCTCCTAGTAATAAAAATAAACAACAACCAAATTTAGTATATGATGGCAAAGGGTATTCTCAATTTACAAATTCTTTATCCTCTGATATATCTTCCGTATATTCATCATCTTCATCTTCTTCCTCATTACAAAATGATAGTCTTGTTAATATTATTCAAGATATGCCTGAAGAAAATCATGATATATCGATTAATTATGGTAATCTTAAAGATACTGATGAATTTTTAGGTATCGATAGTCAAGCTAATGTTAATTTAAAGAAACAATTGATTAATTTAAGAAATTCAAAAGAACATTTCGCTGATAGTAATCCATTTAAATTTGTATCATCATATGTTGATAATAATACACAAGGTGAAAATAATAATACACAGTTTGAAAACAACAACAATACACAATATTCCAATTACAATAATGCACAATTTGATAATAATAATAATAGCAATGCACAAATTAGCAATAATAATAATAACAATACACAATTTAATAGTAGTCAAAATAATAATAAAATTCAAAGAAATATCGCTTTGAAAAAACCTTCTGTAACATTTAACATCACATCCCCAATAACAAACTCTTCTCCTAACGATGAAAGACAAAATTCTTTGTCACCTAATAGACAATTAAATGATCCTAATTCAATAGAAATAAATATACCCGATGAAGATGATCTTATAATGAAAACTCCTTCCAAATCATCAAGATTAAAAGAATTTTTATCAGACTCACTATATAACGATAAAGGTGATGATGAAGATTATTCAGTAGCTAATAATAGTAATGGAGAATTAAACCTAAATTTTAGATTCCCATTTAATAATTCTTCTCCAATACCACATCTTGAATCTGATATACCAAAATATGATTTAGATGAACATATATCGTCTGAACATCCTATCTCACCACCAAAAGTTACCATTACAGATCTAGAAAACAACAAATTACATTTTAATACGGAGAATTATTCTTTAGAAAATTTAAACGATAATACAAATATATCAAATGCCCAATTTATTGATAATGAAGAGCAAGATGAACAAGATCCTGACTTTGTTAAATATGATGATGCTGTAAATAAAAGAAGAGAAAATTTATTATATTTACAAAAAATTGATCAAGAATCTCCAATTAGTCAAAGAAGAAAAACACATTTCCATAGGAGATCAGATTCGGTTTATAAGATTGATATAAATGATTTAGAATATGATGATCCAACAGAATTAGATACTAATAATAATAATCCAGAAGAAGAAGAAAATAATATTGTACAACAAAATCCAAATGTCAATAATGATTATTATATATCTCATAATTTTAATTTTCAAAAAAGTAATGCTAATGTTGATATTCCACAGGAAGATTTTACTTCAAATCTAGAGATTATTACATCTACTCCACCAAAGAATAATGTGCCAGACACTGATATTGTATCACTACAAAAATCACCACCATCCCGTTCTCCATTGAGAAGTTCACCAAAAGCGTTGACATTTAAATCACTACCACACGACGAGCAAACAATTAATAGACAATTTATAATAAGTTCAGAGGTACCTCAAGATTCTGATGAAGATGATTATTCCACTCCACTTGATGACCTGCACATCACTTTGGATTCACAGATAACAGCAAATGCCATACCTGAAACTCATATAACCATTAATTCTATTCCACCAAATCAGCTACCAATAGATAGTGAGATTGAACAAGATGATGAAATTAGAAGTTTCTCCTTTGAGGAAAATTTGCCTTCAATTGAAATGAATGATGAAGAAAAAAATAATACATCATTCGATTCAGCTAATGAAGAAAGTTTACAAATTATATCTGCATCTGAATTCTATGCTACATCAAAACAGCCTAAAAAACTTTCTTCAATTAATGCCATGAATCACGAAACTCACAGCTATCGGAGCCTTCAGCCTGAACCAACAGCCATAATTAAAAAGAGCTACCAACTTCAAAGAGAAATAAGCCTATCTTCTAGTATTTCCAACTCTCAATTTTCTAATCCCTCATATAAAACAGATTTGACAAATTCAACAGATTTCATTAACCCAAATACGAACTATAGTCCTAATATAAATTATATTGAACCACAGCTGGATACTCTACGGGAAAAACCTCTCCCAGTTGACAATAATAATAAAAAAACTACTAAAAAATTTAAACATACCAGAAATAAAAGTTTGGCATATGGTAGTTTAGGGCTAGATAGAGATTTTGAAGTCAAGCCATTAAATATTAGAAGAAATAGAGCCAAGTCGATTGGTAACCTTGGTAATAAGAACAAACGAGGCAGCAATAGAACTAGTCTACAAACAGATGATCTATTTGAGCTAATTGACAAAACTGTTAATGAAGCTCAAAATGTTATGCACGAACTAAATCGAAATAATTATTATTTTTCGAGAACTACATCATCATCAGGCTCTGAGTATAGCCGAACTTCTTTTGATGAACAAAATTTAAGGACAATGAACAGACAAGAAATTCTACATAATTTAAATTCTGCATTAAAAACATACAGCTATAAGTAATCATTATGCAGTGAAAAAAAAATAATTATTTAATTCACCTCATATTTAAATGCTATATTAATATTTTATTTAAAAACTAATTTGTATTATTTATCTTCTTGCTAAAAAATATAAGAATAATAATGTCTATATAATAAGGTATATACCAAATTCTAGCTAATGTTACAACATGTAAAATGTTAGCCATGATAATAGTCGGCTAACATTTGCTCTAAAGACGTAGAGGTGAATTTTCCACCGATGCAGATTCCTTAATCGGACTTAATGCAAAATTAGGTTGGGTATAGTCTGGCACAATTGGTCTTCTTATTACTTCTTGATCAACGCTATTTGAATTATTCGAGAAATCCTTTTCTGTCCCACCAAAATGTGTGCTCTTTTTCAATGATGAGGATTCCTTCCTCAAAGAGGTTTTACAGACTGCAGGTGTAAACTGATGATTAAAAAATGTAACAGTCTTATTTTTAATTTCTAATCTGTTCTTCATTGGAGTATCTTCCTTTACTACTGTACTTGGTTTCCAGTTATAACTGTGTGTACTTTTAAATGAACCATTACTAGCACTTCTACCTTTTCGCATAGGTATCAAATCATTGTCGAAATCAGAATAATTATAATCTTCTGGAACATTATTAATTTCATCCAGAAAATCATCAGATAATAACTTTTCTTGAATATAATATAAGTCTTCTTCCTGTTCATCAATAAAGTAAAGATTACTCATCAAACCAGGAACTTCACCATCTAAACTACTATTTAGTTCATGGTACTTCATGGTTTGTGACCTAGATGGGGGAGGAAGCATTGAAGAGTGCGGTGAAGAATGTGGGCTAGGTACTTTATTTAGTAAATTACCTAGTTGAGATGAATAGCTTGAAGTTGGCGGTAAAAATTGAGAATGGTAAACAGAGTTCGGTTGATTATTATTAAATTGAGATATTTGCTCATCAGAATACTCCTTGATTGGAGATGCATCTGAAATAATAATATTTACTGGTGTATTGATTTTGCTACCTACATCTATAGATGCATTTTTATCAGGAATTGGGGTAGATAAGTTGTTAGCATTTACTGACCCATATATGGTCTCATCAAAATTATTATATTCTTCATCTTCATCATCCGTCAGTGAAAAAAGATCAGCGTACCCTTTTATTTGTCTTTTCTTATCATCTTGTTTCTTACTCATTTTAAACAAATTGATGTCTGAAGTAGAGGAAATTTCAGGTTCAATACTTTTAGACATATTATTAGATGCTATATGAATTTTTTTGCTATTTCTCAATAACAAAGGCTCAGCATTTGTTTTAGTGTCTAAACCAAATTCCTCATTATCGGAACCTTGGTCAATTGGTTGATGTAACATAATTTCAGGCGTCTTCTCTAAACTCAGTCTGTTATCAGATACTTCAGAAACTGCTAGAGAACTAATTCCGTCTTCCAAAATCGAGGGAGTAAGAAGATTATCATTATGAGCATTTACACTAGAACTTACTTCATCATCATCCGAAGTATTGAACAAATCATTATATGACTTGATATTGCTTTTTGTGGATTTAGGTTGCAATGTTTTTTGTACTGGTTTTTCTCGAGTTTTGTTACTAAATTGATTCACATTATCATCATCGTCATCTGAAATATCGAACATATCTGCATACGATTTTACCGCGGGCTTTTCAACTGATGGCTTAACGAAGTCTAATTTGCCAGAAACGTTAGTTGAATAATCCGAGTTTCCTGTATCTCTCCCAATTGTTAGTTGTTCCATCGTTGTAATTTGATCTACGGGCGTGGTCTGTCTAAACTCATCGCTAATATGGTTAGGGGCATCTTCTGAGCTAATCGATAATGTATTTGTTAGTGGGGGTTTACTGTTTTCGTAAGGATTATCTTCAAACTGAGAATAAGTTGGCTGATCCTGGGAAACTAATTCATCATCAGAAGTCATAAATAAATCATTATACTTTTTAATGGGTAGCGCCAAATTGTTGGCTTTCGTATTTGCATTCGGTTTGGATACTTCTAAGCCCTCTTTAGGGATATCATCATCATCAATCAAATCATCAAACTCATTCGACGGAAATCCTTCTTCGTAAAAATTTTCCTCACAATAATTCATATCTTCATCAAAATCTTCATCATCATACATATCATCTATGTAAACAGTATTTGAGAAATCCTCAACTTGTGAATAATACTTCATAGATGCAGTTCTACCGTTTATTGCAGAATATTCAAATGAAAACCTTGAAGAACGGTCGTCACCATCACTTAAGGTTCCTGATGAGGAATCGGAATCACCGTTATCAAAATTATTTTTTACTACTTTGGAGGACTTATGAACATGCAGATGTTGTGAACTAGAAACACGCACACTTTTCTCTAACTGGGATCTTTTGGGGATTACAATGCTATCAGAATCTTTAAGTGCAAGACTAGAATCATTTACAGCATTGTCTTCTGCTGGCGTGACACATACCTTAGCTGGTGGCATATCCTTATTTTCATTAGTCTCCTCCTGTGCAACTAAATAGTGATAAGCTTTTGATCTTTTGCTTGAAAAATTTGCAGGTTTAGTTGGACTTTGTGAAAGTGTCCTTAAAGGAATACCTGAGGAAGAATTTGAATTAATCTTCGTGCCAAATACATCAGGACTAATCTGAGAGTTAGCTCCCAATTTGATAATATCATCATCTGATAAAATAGTCACATTACGGTTCGAGGGCTTTTTAGACCCATTTTTTATTTTCTGTTTAGTTCCAGCTCTTGTTAGTTCATTATATGCATGCTTTTTAATCTTTTTAGTTGAAGAATCTGTGGGATTTGGCTTTTCCTTCAAAGGAGTTAATTTTGAATTTGAAATGTCAAATTGAATCTTAGGATCAATTAAAATAAATTTATCATTGGTTTCAGCTGTAACTATCGAATGGTAGGAAAACCTATGATTGCTATCGATCTGGCGAGGTGAACTCATTTCTGATGGTAATGTGGACAATCTGGAACTTGCTGGACTGTCAAGTACTATCACTCCATGATGCTCTGCATCATTAGAAGTACCCCAAGAATGTGTAATAGTTCCTTTGATAGCAGGCATATCCTTAATATCCCCACTAGCTACGGAACTAGATTTTCTAGTTTCATGATAACCCATCTCATTATGTAAACTTGGAGATGCATATGTCTTTGGCGTGTGTGTACGTTTGGGAGTGCTTGGAACAGTACTGAAATCACCATTCTCTTTAAGAGAGGGTGACATCACTGCTGAAATGTTTGCAGTGGAAGGTTTTTTGAATATTTTTGATGAAAACATCTTCTTTGATATGGATTCAACACTGCGTTGATGCGTTATGCTATGATACAGAGGCTGGTTCGAGGAAGGATTTGGGCTTCCAAGAAACGGCTTATGCATATCTGGTGTGGTAGATACCGATGATCTCATCTGTGGAGGTTGCGAGTGTCCATCAAGTGATTTGGACTTCTTGTGTGATTTGATGAAAGAGAACATCCTGTAGAAGATATATCCCTCGGACTGACCACACAGTTACAGTAATACTTGTAAACAATACAACCTGGTCGGTTTAATCCACTTTTGTTTGTCTCTTTTCTATAGAGATCATCTTGTTTGTTTTATTTGATGTTATTTATAACTCCACTTAACCTTTATAGAAACTGTTAAAAATTAGAAAGAATTAGGAAATAGTCGAAGCTACAGCCGCACCTATATAAAAGGCATAATAATAAACCTAGAGTATAGAGTATTATACATTTCATTATATACAATAGAAAGCAACATAATGTTCTTTTCAAGAACTTTCTTCATTTAAATAGGTTGTCGAATAAATATTAAAATAATAAATAAAACAAGGCCAGTTTCAAAACGCGATATATCGTATAAGCTACTGCGATCAGAATGTCAGACGTTCTAAAGTACGCAAATTCTTTCCAGCTTGGTCACTTGTTGTTTCTACTGGAGTCTGTGCTCTGTTCTTTTCCAGGTCTTGAAGAAGAATACAAGCTTTACAAATCTTGTTGCTGGAAAGATAACCACATTTCTCACATTTGTTACCATCAACGAAGGATGGCGGCACCAGACTGTCATCTTCATTATGAGTAACATTCTTGGCAGTGGATTTCTTTACCACGGTTTGTTTCTTCTGTTTCTTGGGCTTCAACGCCAGATTTTCACCACTATATATGATATCAATGATACAACTTGGTCGCACAGTTTCTAAATTCTTCATCAACTCTCTAGCAGTCCCTCTAAACGCTTCTGGTGCATATGTACATTCAGTTGAAAAGTAATCTAGTTTCTTATAGTGTGCATAAAGGACAATTTCTTTTTGGTACATATATTTAAATGGTTTGGATCTTTTGATTGGGGAGCCTGCACTTTCTGTCATAATTGCGGTTGATTTCTCTAGTCTTGCAACATCACCACGTAAAATATTCATTAGAACTGTTTCCGCCATATCATCAGCGTTGTGACCAGTTACAACATGGTGGATACCAAGTTTGGCTGCACCTCTATCTAATGCTTGTCTTCTTAGAACACCACAATATGTACAACTATTTCTGATACCTACAATACTAACAATATCATCCATTGTCCAATTGTACAAATCTTTATATGAAAAAATCTCTAACGGTAGATTATATTGTTTTTGATTTCTTTTGACAGTAGCCAAAGAGTCATCTCTGTAACCAACAATACCTTCATCGATACTTAATAAGGTGATATCAATACCATAATCATACCTTTCATTTAGTAGTTTGATAATACAAGCTAAAACAGTAGAATCCTTACCACCAGAAGCACCTATAGTAACTTTTTCACCACGATAAAAAATCTTATTTTCTACAATTGTATTATGAATCTCAGTTTCAAATACATGAAAGAAACAGAGCTTACACACTTTTTGTAAATTTTTTGGACGACGTAATATAGCTTTACGTGCATGACAAAGTTCACATAACTGTGAAATTTTGACTGGCGCTCTGTTAACTGGATCTGTTGGGGGAGTGTATGACATTGCTATCTTACCATGTTATTTGCAAAGCAAAAAAAAAACCAAGTAAGATTCTGTAATAGAAAGTTTGATATGCAACCTTTTTAAAGCTGTACGTTTCCCTCTAATTGAAATTTTTCAGTACGCGATGAGGCATCGGCGCCTGTTTATTACTAAGGCACAACAATAATCAGCTATATACAAAAACACAATGATCGTAGAAATAAATTAAAATATAGAAAAAAATTATATAAAGTTGTATAAAAATGACGTTTGTCTTATGTTGTAGATTGGAAAAATACAAAAGTAAGACTATGTACCTGGCAATTTTTGAAAGAAAGTAGATTCCCTTCAAAAAAACATAGCAAAGCGAGGCAGAATAAATAAATGTCATCTCACGAAAAAAAGTTTTTTTTTTGGAATTTATTGTTTTAGTTTTTTTTTAATATAGTTTTAATTTGCTTTTATTTTAAATTGAAATTGTTAATGAATATATCTTTAAATTTTTTTGTAAGAATTTTTGATAGTATCTTAATATTTTTTTTAAAATTTTTGTTTGTTATTGCAAATAGAAGTAATTGAGTACTCAATGAAGAGCTCCATTAACGACTGAAGCATATTATTCATTTTTTTTTAATTATTTAGTCGTTTTTCTTGTAAAAAAATTATCACAATGATATCATAAATTGATGGGAAGTATGTAGAAAAAGTTTTTTTTTTGGAAAGACACGGTTTAGAATATTAGAGAAGATTTAAAAGTCGTAAAAAGGGCATATCTTAGTAAATAGAATTAAAATTCAAATAAGAATTCTTTTTGCCTATAGGATATCTTAATTTTTCGACCTTATTATTGTAACCTGGATCAATATTCCAATAATTTAATGATGGTAAACTCATTGTAGGTTGATGGTGTGTAGTAGTATACAAAGGTGGCATACATTGTTGGAAAGCAGATTGTTGACGATGATGGAAGTTGTTAAAAGAAGGACTATAGTCAATTAAACTATTAGTTGGATTATTATTAATACAATTATTTTTTGTGGTAGTATAATAATGTGAAGTTTGATAATTTGGAGAAGGATAAATGTATGATGGTACATTAACTGGAGTTTCATAACCATTTTGAACAGATGAATTATTGTTAATATTATTATTAGAAAACTTTTCACAATGAGAACTTGCAGGGGTTAAAGTTAATGAACTTAAGGGTGAAATAGTTTGATTTCTTTGTTTACCATAAGTGAAAAATTCATAATTCTTAACATAATCATTATAAGCGATAAATTTATCATCATATAATTTCCAGTTAAAAGTTTTTAACCAATTCTTTTCATAATCATTAATAAAGTTTAATTGAATACCGGTAGCATCAGACCAAGATCTGTTTGTAAAAGTCTTGTCATCATTAAATTTATTAGCTAAGATTAAAGCGATCATAGTATTTTGATAAATAACATTAACGGAATTGCCACCAATAGAAGCGATACCATTTGTTAATTTATTGATGTATTTAGACAAATAATCTAAAGCTAAATAAATTGTAGCAGAAGGTAATCTTGTAGCATTTAAAACTGACGAGACACCTTTGGTAAATAAATCAGTAGTTTCATCATTCATTGTAGAAATTGAATCAAAAGCAATATTAGTATAATTAACAATATATTCTGACATAGTTTGTAAATCATAATCTAAATATTGGCTGACACCACCATTAATTTCTTCTTGTTGTTGAGGATGATTGACAATTGGAGCAGGAGGGACTACAACAGGTTGTTGAGAGAAGTATGGTTGGGAATTAAAGAAAGAAGAAGGGTGAACAGGTTGTGGTAAAATTTGTGGAGCAACAGATGGTTGTTGTTGCATCATTGGCATATTGCCAAATACCAAACCTGGTGGAGGTGGTAACATTCTTTGTGGGAAAGTATCATTACTCTGAGCGGCGATTGAAGGTAAATGATTATTGTAAGCATTTAAATTCAATTTGTCAGCAGTAGTAGATGGATTGAAACGATTTGAAAAAGAGCCTGGCATATTAGTTATATTAGTAGTAGTAGCAGCTACAGTTGGAATAATCTGAGGCTGGTAAAACATATAAGAAGCAGTTGCCATGATTAAAAGTTTTTATTTCAAAAAAGATTCAAATAGAAAAGAAAAGTCTAATGTTCAATTATATCTACAACAAAATGATATAGATAAAAAAAAAAGAATAGTCGAATAAACGTTTTTCAGTTCAACGATAGACTTAATGAATGTAAAGTAATATTTTTTAGATATAAAAAAAAAGAAGGAAGAAGCTAGGCTAATGTTTAAACCAACAACGTTATTTTTTGAATTTTGATGAAATATGAAGTAAATTGGGTGACTGAATACGAAAATGTAAAGATAATCGAAAACAGTATTATTTGTAACAGTAAATATATGATAGAATTTACTGAGGGTGAGGTTAAGTTAACTAAAATTTTTTTTTTTTTGGTTTTTTGTGTACTATGAAAAAGAAATTATAATAAATAATTTAATTTTAGAACTTATAAGGGAGATATAAGTTAAAGCAACTGATAGTGAACTTTAAGGAAACAACAAAGGAATAAAAGAAAAAAATATTATTAATATATGGAGCAATTAATAATAAAATAATATTTTTAATTTTGTTTTTTGTAAAATTTTTATCTTTTTTTATCCTTAGTTTGTAGATTAAGTATATTACTATGATTTGTATAATAATATAATAAGCTGATTTTCAAATAATTATTCTACTATTATGAATAGAGTAGAAAAGATGTTCTATTTCTTCGAAGTTTATTTTTTATCCTATTAAAACACAACACAAGGGAGTATAATAAAATGGAAAGAAAGGCACACTAATGAACTGTAGCTATGATACAGTATAAGCAGTTGAGATAAATTAGTAACAATCAAGGAAATACTCACGAGATAGACTAATGAGAATAACTTGTTTGTAATAGTAGTTTTTTTATAATAAAAAAAACTTGCTTTAAATGAAAAAAGAAAAAAAAAAAGGTTTTTTTTGAATTAAAACAATGATTAATTACTGATAAATAAAAAAGTTGGGAATGATTAAGATTATTTTCTTATTAATAAAACAATATTCTTTCCAACTATTAAATTTTGTCAAAATAATTAATTCTCAGTTATTAAAATCTAGTTGAGGGTCTTTTATTGGGATTATTGGGCCTGGCCCTTTAAAACAAGAACTAAATATTTTTGAATAAGCTTTATAAAATATGGGGTCTCTTAAATGCACACTCTCTCTTACGATTTTCACAGTATTTTGCAAGTTGATGGGGGAGCTTCATCCAGCATTCTTTCCAGAGAGAAGCGTCGTCCATGAGAAATTTTCACAGTTACTCATTTTAGTGGAAACGACGCAAATTTCTCATCTGGCTATTTACTGACCGGCCCTTATTTTGACGATAGCCCAGTGTTCGAATCCTGGTGGCGGTAATCTAAAAATAAAATATTAAAATAAATAAAAAAGATTGATCTGCAAATATTTGAATAGATTATTATTAGAAACAAGGATTCGAGTATTATTGTATAATTGACTACAAAATTAAGATAAATCCAAAGATGTCAAGATAGCTCATTTATTTTGAAATATTAGGTTTCTTCTTTTAGGGTATTTGAGATTTATTACGATCTTTTTTTCTTTATTTTAAAACATACATTGAAGCAAGTCAAATTATTCTGATATTCATCTCCTTCTTTTTTTTTTTTAAAAAAAAGAACCAACATTAATTAGTACCACAAAATATTAGAACCTTTTATATTTCGAGGATAATAATGAAACGAAAAAAAAAATACACCGCCCCTGTCATATCTTTATTAAACCCTTCTACACTCAAAAGTGAAAGTTCTATACAATCAATCCTCAAATATTTTCAATAACAAAAATATCTCTTGTTTGGAAACAGAGATGGGCCTTTGAAGAGTTTTGGGACACCCTTCAGATAATATTTTCCCATGGTTTCGTTAAGCGCTATCATTTTTCCTAAAGGGAATATAGTGTTAAATGCCACTTTATATTGATAAAAGTTTTTATTGAAAAAACAAGGTTTTCTTCTCCTTCTAATAGATTTATGAGTTTTAAAAGTATGATCTGTTTCATTGAACATTGGACCTTAAATCTCAAAGATAGAGTTTTTGTTTCCTCTAATTTTTGATTTGGCTTTTGGGCGTTTTCAGTGTGAACTGCCTCTACTGGGGTAGGTAGTGGCCTTTCAATGTTTTCTGAAGTTTACTATATATTATGATCTTTGTCAGTTTGGTTGGACTCTACTTGGGTAGGTAGCGACGTTTGGATTTGTTGCAGTTCATCTAGAAGCAGAAGTACTAGATTTAGAGGTGGTTACTGGTGTTCTTGATGTAGGATTAGAGGCTCTTCAAATGAAGAGGAAATAAGTTAATTTTGTGATTGAATTTTTACATATTTTGAAGTAGTTTTTATCTTTTTTTTGGTAAAATTTTTATTTTTTCAAGCTTTTTTT
This sequence comes from Yueomyces sinensis, assembly GCA_030581855.1. NCBI lineage: Eukaryota > Fungi > Ascomycota > Saccharomycetes > Saccharomycetales > Saccharomycetaceae > Yueomyces > Yueomyces sinensis. The sequence goes on from JAKTVU010000085.1 coordinate 24,656, forward strand.
GTTGCTAATAATATATAAGAAAATTCATATAAGAATTGCTTCATAGCAAATTGTATTTTTTTTATCATTGGCTAATAGTGCAAGTATTTGTTTAAGTTGCCTGAGTATCTTTGAGTTATTCTAGCATTCTGATAAAATAAAATAAAAAGGTAGGAAGTTGATTTTCTTAACCTTCGAATTAAAAGTTTTCTTTTGTAAAGGGTATCACACAGTCAATGCAAGTATTCAAGTATACTACGTTTATTGGGAATTTAAAACAAGAAGCTATACAATTTATTTAATATTACTGAAAGGTTGGTTCTCCTTATTTGAATTTTAAGGAGTGTAAGATAAATGAAGGTTTTATGCTTTTTCTTCTTTTTTTGTTGATTATTTGTAGCGTATATTATAGAATAATTTAGTTTTACTTTTTATGTAGTTATAGTTTAGCATTATATCTATCAATGATAGCAATGTGGTTTGTAAATTAAGGAGATTGAGTTCTAATTTTTTTTTAATAGTTGTAGAAAAATTTCACTTCTTGGTCAACTAAAAATAATATCTGTATTTATTAATGAAATTTCTATTTCACAAGAAAAAAAGGCCCATTTATATTATTATGTCAGCAAATATTGTTATACCCTCAAATATATGAATAATGCCCGAACATATAAAACTCACTTTCCCTTCTATATTATAAGAGTCTTAATAATATATTTTCTTAAATATTCCAATTTTGATATACAGTTTGATTGAATGTAAATGTTATAAGTGCTGCATCAAAGTAAGCTCGATCTAAGAATCTCTGAGGGTATACTTCAACGGTTTCATGAATAAAAGTCAGTTTATTGATTCTTGTTAGATAATTTTTCCTAAAAATTCCAACATTACTTTAAATTTTTTTATTTAGAAGTAATGGGAAGACTTATCTGTTTAATAAGAGGGAGTAACCCCTTATATTGTTTTTATAGGTTCTTTTCAAATAGAGAAATTAAATGACACCATATTTTTGTTTTTTAAAAAAAAAGAATACAATTTTTCCTAAGTTAAATTGAAAGTATCTGAATCTGAAAGAATAATTTTAAAATATCATTTTTATTATTATATTTTGATATGTTTTTCTTTCCTAGAGTAACAAATTCATACAAATTTCTTGGCTAAACCGGTTGATGTTTATTCATGTCATATCTTACTATAAGCTATCTCCTTCTTCTTAATATTTCAAGATCTATCATTATCTCTCTTTAATTTCTTTTTATTTTTCTTCGAGAAATTTTATTTTTATTATTTCCTAAAAATATTAGCCGCCGATCACTTTTTCGGAATTTTTCTCACAGCCATTGTTCTTGAATTTGGAACTTTTCGCGACTAATTCTCTATTCGCTTGAAAAAAACAGAAATTGCCTAATTAAGTAACTGTAAAGAAATTCGAAGAATTTTTAAAAATCTGAAAAAAAATAAATCAATAAAATCATAAATAATAGTATTCTGGTAATGTTGCAATACAGTGGTATAAGTCGAATTGTCTAGACAAATAGATAATTTGTTGACATGAGTGATTTAGATAATAAAAGCGTTGTCCTCTTTTATATAACACTATATAGAAAGAGGGAAAGCACATATTCTTCTTGTAAATAATATGTTCTGCTTATATACGTTTTATTTTATATTATAACTGTAAATAGACTCAGAATATAGTTCAACAGGTAATGTAAAAAAATAGACTAGATTATTTCAATAATTGAAGTACTGTTGAATACTTGACATGGGAGAGAAATTGTAGTCTTGGTTCAATGTTTCATTGAATTTATCATTTTCGAAAAAAAAAAAGAAAAAAATTATAAAGAGTTGTTTATTTGGATTATTTTTAATATATTGTTGGAATATTTTAGTGTTTGGGTAATATGGGTTAGCAATTCATAATATCACAGTGTGGAACCTGTGAAGCAGCCTAAGTGGATTAGCTATCTACTTGGAGGGATACTATTCGAATACTAGAAGACTGACAGTATCTCGAGGAATTTCGTGCAGTGACCAGTTGTGGAATAGAAAGTAAGCGAGTAGTTATAAATATAGTAGGCAGTAGTTAAAGCTATTGCCGTATGGTTCAATATAATATTTACTCTTAGTGATATAGA
>JAKTVU010000086.1:0-26706 GCA_030581855.1 Yueomyces sinensis
TTTTTCACTAAGCACATCTCTGTACATTATTCATATATAAACACATGCTTGTCGCATCTGTTTTATTACTTTTATTAATTGTATTTATCTTTACATAATTGTTATATAAAAAAAAAAATATCGAGATTTATAATAGAAAATTTAACCTATTAATATACGCTACTCATAGCTTATAATCCTCGTTTCTCTTGTTGTTCGTCTTTGGTCAATTTGCAGCTATTGAAGTCAACATCGAATTTTTTCAAAAACGTGATACTTAAGAAAATAATGGAATAGCATATAACTTACTACCAAAGTTTGACAAAATTTGTCGCTATATAGTTCAACAAAATTGTGGAAAATGTTGAATTATATTCTGAGTCTATATACAGTTATAATAACGTAGTTCCTAATTAGGAAGTATGTTATGATAACTGGTACTGTACAATAAAAAAGTAAAAACGTATATAAGCAGAACATATTATTCACAAGAATAAAATGTTCTCTCCCTCTTTCTATATAGTGTTATATAAAAGAGGATAACGCTTTTATTAATTAAATCCCTAATGTCAACAAATTATCTATTTGTCCAGACATTAGACAATTCGACTTATACCACTGTATTGCAACAGAAAATAAGGCCATCTATGCGTATTTACCTTCCAAAAAATAGGTATTTTCTATTTTTAAACAATTATGGTTTTTAGAATTACAGTCAATTGCTGGATGAAAACATTCTAATAGTATGATAATAAGTGTTACATAAATAGCATAAACTAATAACAATATTTCATTGTATATAAAACAGATTGGGACAGTTTTTATCTCGGAAAAGCAATATAATAAGCGGAATTTCTCAATAGCCAATATATGGACAAATATGTTGAAATATTGTACTCATAAACCCTGGCTAATAACTATTTCAAAATAATTTTTTATCGTTTTAAAGAATAATACATATCAAATTTCTAATTAATAACTATATAATTTTATATAAAGTTCAATATATTATACCTACCTACAGCCGATGGGTATTTCTAGTATATAATAGATTGATTTAGCTATATATTTTTAAAGTAGATTTATATTTATCATGTATTAAAGAAACTAAACTTAATGAAGTTCTTCGACAACAATTATGGTCCTATTTAAATGCAGAAACAATGTTGTCCCTGGAAAATACAAAGGAACCTGTACTTGGATCAAAACTTTCAAACTTGATATCTGGTAATGATTCAAGTCTTTTAATATGGATCTTCATCAATGGATGATTTGGGTCCTTCACAATTTGGCGGGTATCCTTAGTTTTCGGGAAACAGTTAAAACGTGTAACTCTGGCTTTTACATCTATACCAGTTAAATCGACATCATCACAATTAATTTCAAAAGTCTTTTCAGAAAGCTTTACAATATTGCCACATAATGATGCAACAGGTATAGAAGTCAAATTAACAGGCTCCAAAAATTCGATTTTACCATATGGCGCATGGTAAATAACTAATTTAGGTACCTTTTTCAACTGAATAATACTTAAAGAGTTTAAAGTTTCAAATGAAGGTGAAATACTATAACCATTAGATAAATGACCAACTTCATTTTTATCACTTGTAGTACCAGCTTTTTGATCTAAATCAATGTCTGCATTCCCTTCATCTTTCAATTCTTCTGTAACATCGGTCTTCGAATCAGAGGAAACCGATGATGCTTGAGCACTTTCAAATAATGAAGAGGAACTTTTTTTCATATTATTGGTCTCCAATGTATCTTCAGTAAACTTATTATAACTTACCCTATTAATGGCAGTTGAGTTCACAACAGGATCATCCAATGATTGGAAAGATGTCTTTTTTGGATTAATTAATAAATCCTTAAGACGCTTTTGCTCATTATTCTTAAACATATTTGCTGCTGAAAGAATAGCATTGTCAGTTGTCATATTATTCTTTGACACTAGTGCTAACGATTTAGAAGTTGCATTCGTAATAACAGGAATTCTTAACTTAGTATCATTAGAAGGGCCATCTTTTTCCAATGCAGCGGGCTTTCCTTGAGAATTCGAGAAAAGAGAACCTGGCTTTAGTTTATATGCACCTGATAAAGAAGCTTTTTTACTAGATTCCTCAAGTTTAATAATCGCTGGTTTTGTAGTTTCAACCAAAGAATTAGGAAGTGCCACTTGTGAAAACAGATTATTGGTACCATACGGATCATTACTTTGAATATTCGTATTTTGATTATTTTGAAGCGATTGATTAATATTGGAAGATATATTATTATTTAAGAAGCCATTAGAAGATTGAATGGCAGTATTATTTGCAAACATTCCTGTGCTTCCAGGTGTTGTTGAATTGTTCGAGAATAAACTTCCTCTGTTTGAATTTAAGGATGGACCTAATTTGTTGTTATTTGACAATAAACTATTATTCGTGTTAGTATTAAAAGCATTAGTAGCAAGCGCGTTATTAGTATTATTTGAAAACAAACTTAAACCTGTAGTAGGTGTTGAAGTCGATGTTTTATTAAATAAACCAGTGGATGGAGTAGTTTTTGGAAAAAGACCTCCAGTAGTACCTGTGCTGCTTTGAGTTGCAGTGCCATTGTTGTTCAAAAAACCACCAGTACTGGAAGTAGAGTTTGGTCCAAACATTCCACCATTTGTAGGTTGATTATTTTGAGTTGTAGTAGTTGGGTTGAATAAGCTTGTAGTTGCTAGTTGATTATTCTGAGTATTATTGTTAAACAAACCACCATTTGATTTAGGAGCAAATGCATTACCAGGTGTCTGGTTAGTGGTATTTGTTGGAAACAAATTTCCGGTTTGTTGTGAGTTAGTGGTTTGACTAAATAACGCCCCATTAGTTTGTTTATTGGCAAATAAACCTCCAGATTGTTGTTGATTAAATAAACCACCTTGTTGATTGTTATTAGTCAATGAATTACCTGGAGTGAATAAACCTCCAGATTGTTGGTTATTATTATTATTTGGTCCAAATAGATTTCCAGTAGTAGGCTTATTGAATAAACCGCCTGTTTGTTGATTATTAGTAGATGGGTTAAATAAACCACCAGTTTGTTGATTATTATTAGCTTGACCAATGAAACTATTTGTAGCAGGTTTGTTAGCAAACATACCTTGTTGTTGTTGACCATTATTATTTGTTTGGTTAAATAACCCTCCAGATTGCTGTTGATTGTTATTAAATAGGCCGCCAGTTTGCTGCTGGGTGTTATTATTATTGTTGAACATACTATTAAATGGTTGTTGTGAATTGTTGTTTGGTGCGAATAGGTTACCTTGTTGTTGTTGAGTATTTGTATTAAAAAGACCTCCAGAGGTGGTACTTGTCTTACCAGGGAATAAATTATTACTCTGCTGTTGATTTTGCTGATTAAATGGGTTAGAGGTGGTATTTCCTGCAAAGAGGCCACCATTTTGTTGTTGGCCAGAAAATGCGTTATTATTACTATTATTAGTTGATTGGTTAAATGGTGAATTGTTGTTGTTATTTTGATTAAATAAACCACCAGGTTGTTGTTGATTATTAAATAAACCCTGTCCTGCTGGTTTATTAATACTAAAGGTACTGTTTGAAGTATTTCCTGCAAACAGACCACCAGAGTTATTATTATTAGTATTAGTATTCATATTAAAGGCATTTGAGGTGGTACTATTTGTGAATTGGTTGTTGGTACCCATAGAGGAATTAGAGTTAAATGGAGAAGAGTTATTGTTAGTTTGTGAATTAAACATGCTACCACTTGTAGTTGAATTAGCACCTGAGAATTGAGTATTTGGATTTGGGTATCTTCTACCAGCTTGATAATCTTGAAGTCTCAATTCTTCTAAGGAATAGTTTCTATATTCTGGCATACAAGTAATAGTTTGATATACATTCATAGAACCAGTTGTACCATCTTTTTCTTGGAATGCAGTAAACTGTTTAACTGCTGTACCTTGGTTACCAGAAGCATTCATCATACCCATTGGATTGGATGAGGTAGCCGATGGTGTAGTATTATTTCCAAACATACCGCCAGTATTAGAACCACCGAATGGGTTACCTAGACTTGTATTAGTATTAGTATTATTATTATTATTAGTTGAATTACCAAATAGTGAAGATGTGTTGGCACCATTGTTACCATTGTTGTTTTGAGCACCGAATCCACCAAAGCTCGATTGTGTTTGAGTGCCAAAGGAGTTTGAAGCAGGTTGATTTTGTTGCATGCCAAAAGGCGTCCCCCCACCACCAAAGGTAGGTCTATTCTGTCCAAACATACTTGTTCCTTACTGTTTGATATCAAATTAGATCCCTTTCAGACTCTATTTTGAATATTCAACCGATAACAGATCATCTAAGCAGGTCATCTTTTTCTTCAAATCACTTTTATACTCGCTCAGCTCATTTTTCAAATCAAACAAAAGCAGGCTGGTCACCCGAACTCTGTCAACGAATATTATCGGTTCAAAAAGAAGAGTACCCCAAATTCCATCAAATCACTTCTTTCTTCAAGAAGATCCCACAACTACATAATTTATTCATTATAAGACAATAATAGCATCTTTTAAATTGTTTTCCATCGTTTGAATAGAGATCGAGTAAAATTGTATAATTGGTATCAATAATTTTCAATTATTTATTTATTAATGCTACAATTCCAGCAGAAAATTGCATTTGAAATAGCATTAAGCTTTTAAATAGAATAGAGGCACCTCTATTACACCAACTGAATAAACATTATCAATATTTAGAGTTCTATCCTTTATAATGGAGTTTTAACTATCTTTTACTATGTACATAGTCTGACGCGTCGCGTAAATAGAATCACTATAAGGCTCATCACTAATATTTCAAATTGGTTACAACTAAAAGCTACCCATCTTCAAATAATAGTAGTAGCTAGATCTCATCTGTATGTTTCACCTTTCCTTAAAGTCCCCCAGCCTATAAGTGTCAAATAAAGAATGGATTTAGAAGAGTTTGCAGATGATATAATGGAAAAAGATACCAATTCCAAGACTTCTGGGGAAGTAACTGACCCTACTGAAGTAAGTGTTGATCCAACAATTGCTGACCCAACAATAGTGTCAATAAAACAGAGAACGCCACAGATCAAACTTACCGCAGAACGTTTATTAAGTGAAAAGGGTTTACCATATGTAATTAAGAATGCACCAAAGATGATTCGTATATCGAAAAAGCGTAACACATATGATAATTTAAATAATATCGTTCGTTTTTATCAACTATGGGCACATGAATTATATCCTAAAGCTAAATTTAAAGATTTTCTGGCTTTATGTCAAACTTTAGGTAGATCCGATAGATATCTGAGAGAGTATAGAACAAATCAGTTAAAAGAAGAACTTGGAATTCCTACTGCTAATGACTTCTTTGATAACCCATTAGAAAATATGGATAATGAACAGAATAACGATAACAATGATACTAATACAACAATACCTGCTCCTGTAAATTCAGAGATTGACAAAACTCCAAAATTATTTGTTGATCAAGATACTTTTCAAGGTTCAGACGATTCTGAAGATGACTTATATACTGTATCAAAGACTCAAAATAAAGAATTTGATAACTCTAAGCTTGACACTGAAATAGAAAAACATGTTACAGATAAGCAAGTATCTCAATCAAATGAAATAGATGATGAGATAGCGTTATTAGAAGCAGAACTTCTACAGGAAGGAGATGAGAAAAAGAATAATCAAGATCAAGATGATGAAATAGCATTACTAGAGGCAGAGCTCCTACAACAAGAAGATGACATTAAAAATAGTCAAGGATCATCTAAACCAGTACAAATTCAAAATAACTCTCATGAATCTAATTCCAATAATGACGAACTTCATGATAGACAAGCTATGGAAGATGCATTACGTGAAAAGGAACTAGATGATGAAATAGCAAACCTTGAGGCAGAGTTATTGTAATAATACACGCTGCCCCAGATTTTTAAAAAAAAATACACTTTTATTTTATATTATTTTTTTTTATTAATATACAATACCCTTCAATATATAATAGATATATAATTATATGCATTCTTTACAATGATGTAACACTAAGATTAGAAGTAATGAACTCGTTTTTATTTTATTTTTCGTCCCTCAAGTTGTCCATAAACGAGCAGAGCCATCTGCACCAGATGTGAATAACCAAGCTTCCTTTGGATGCCAAATAGAATCTAGAACACCTAAACTATTCACAACCTTATGACCTGTTAATTTCTTCAATGGAACGATTAATGGATTCTTCATCATATCATCATATACTGTAGCATGGAAAATATGAACGGTACCATCATCTGCAGCAGAACAAAATAATGGTAATCTCTTGTGGAAACTAACACTTCTGACAGCTTTGTCATGATATCTTAAAGTCTTATAAGGTGTGCTAGCCAAATCCAAATCATGCCATAGGACTCTCTTATCGAAAGAAGATGCAATAACATTATCACCTCTTGGATGAATATCAAATTTAGATAACCAACGAGCACCTGGTAATAATTTTTTCAATAAAACTTGTTGAGATAAATCATATATTCTAATATATCTTTGAGAACATACAAATAATTGTGGTTTGAATGGATGGAAACGAGCGTCCATTATTATACCCTTAGATTTTTTAAATGGCGATTGTGTGACATGTTTTGAAACTTGATGAACCAAAACTGAAGTATTACCAGAATCTGGTTGAACAGTGACAAAATAATCACCCTTTCTATGCCAAGATAGTCTTTTAACTTGTTTCTTACATGTAATTACAATACAAATATCTTTAGCAGCTTGTTTTTCAGTTGGTTTTAACCATTGTGCAACTTGTTTTTTAACATTATTGGCGGCAGACTCTTCTTCATCATCACCGTCGACTGCTAAATTAGATTTCTTGACGTTACCAAATGTATCGAAACCAAAACCATATTCAATTTTAGATTTACCTGCATTTTCAATGTCAAAACCGAAAATTGGAGGAACAATTAAGTAGATATTGTCACCAGCAGCAACAGCTAATATACCAGTTGAGCCATCTGGGTTCCATTCTAAACATTCGATGTGATCATCTGAATCTTCATTTATATCAATTAAGGTGACCTTGTAAACTTCTCTACCGGTCAAAATTTCCCAAATTCTAACGGTACCATCATCAGAACCAGTAGCTAACCATAAACCACTTGGATCGATGGATAAAGTACGTATTCTACCTTTATGGCCCATGTATACTGTTGAACAACGGATTGGGAATGGTCTTAAATCCTTTGGAGATGGTAATTCAGGGATCAAAGAATCTGGATCAATATTCAATTTATTTTTACGTACACGAGGAGCTAAGTATAAATCTAAGGATCTTTCAAATCTTTCACGAACAGATTCAGTATAACCAGGAACTTTTCTTAAAGCCGAATATTTTTGTGGTAAGAAATTTCTTTCTCTATCACTTATATCGGTATTTTCCCATTCTTCTCTTTCTTTATCTGTCAATAAATATTCTTGTGGTGGGTTATAACTCTCTTCATTTGTTGGAGGTGGTAATTTAGGAGCTCTTAAAGTCATGACATGATCTTCAATTTCTGGAGCATCACCCCATAAATCGTATTTATAATCTTCATTTGCTTCATTTTCTTTAATTTCCTTTAATTTATTAGGTGGAATAATTCTACCTTCTCTAATAGCTCTAACAATTTTCATAACTCTCTTAGCTTCATGCTTAGAAGGAACAAATCTTCTCTTTGGTTCTGGTACAGCTGTCAGTGGCATAATTTCTTCATGTCTAGTAAACCAATCAATCAATGGTTCATATGGATTGACACTTTCATCAGTTTGTTCATTCTTTTGGATCTTTGAGATTAATTCTAATTCTTCTTCAGTTAAATTCAAACTCTTACCTGAACTTTGATCTAACAAACCAGTCCAACCTTCAGGTAATTCAATGGATTCTAATAATTGATCAAGTGCAGAACCCTTGGCAGGTCTCATGATTCTCTTACCATTAATATCATAACCAATGTGAGGCATTTCATCATATGCAGATAAAGGAATATTACCAATAGTATTCTTTGTTTCAACATCACTATCATCACTATCATAAACTGGGTTAATCTCAGGTTTGATAACTCTATCTGTACCATCAGAGAATTTAGTATAAATATTTGGATCAGCTAAAGTCTTCAATTTGGTACCAGTTAATTTATCCCGCATAGTAGCAGAATCATCTGAGAAATCAGAAGTAGAGTAACTTTCAGCATCAGAACCTTCTTGTTCAGCTAATAGTTTGTTGAACTCAGCATCTGAATCTTCTTCTTCTTCCTCATCGGCTTCGTTCTTAACATCAGATTCCAATTCAGCATCAGAATTATCTTCAGCTAATTCCTTTTCATTCTCAGCAGCAGATTCAAATTCATCATCGTCACTAGAACCCGCATCAATTAATCCTTGGATTTGAAAGTCGTCTAATTCTTTGTCTGTTTTAGAACTTTCTTCAGCAGATCTCTTCTTACCAGAGAGCTTATTGACTATCTTTTTAGACATATTGGATGCTACCATATTATCTAAGAGAATCAAATAATACTATTTCACGAGATGGAGCTCCTTTTGCTTTAGTCGTTTTGCGGTTACACTTTCAAGTATATCCTCTCTTTAACTAACTCTTTTTTTTTTTTTTCAACTCATCGCATCGCTAAAATTTTTCCAGACCTTTAATGAATTTACCATTTGCGGTAAAAATAGCTATATAGGTAGTGAAAATAAAAATAATAATAATATTTATTTGATAATATATGCAATATTTATAGAGAGTATTTATTGGTGGAGAATAGTTTGAACAGTGCATCTAGGTTAGCTATCTAGAGTGTATTAGATATTAGAAGATGCAGGTTTCCACAATACGTGCCGCCAATTGTTCAAGATATTTTCTGTCAACTTCATCGAAAGCAGAGTAGTCTAGACAATCCAAATCAATGACACCTAGAGTTTTCTCATCCTTAGAGATGATAGGGACAACGATTTCACTCTTAGTTTCACCGTCACAGGCGATATGACCTGGGAATTTATTTACATCTTCGACTACTTGAGTCTTTTGGGAAGATGCAGCGGCACCACATACACCTCTACCAAAATCAATTTCTTGACATGCTACTTTACCTTGGAATGGACCAAGTAACATAGAATTCTCTTTATGAGTCAAATAGAAACCAGTCCAGTTGACATTGATACCTAGGGATTTGTATGCGTGCCAAAGCAAAGAAGAGGCATTAGATAGATTGCACACCCAATTGGTTTGACTGGCTGCTAGGGCATCATATGACATAACTAGAGTCTCTAAGGTCTCTTTCTTGGAAGAATCTGAGAAAGAGGTGTAATCAGCATGATGCTTTTCTACTGAGTTAGTCATTATTCTTGTTGTTCTTGTTATTGGTTGTTTACTTGATATTAGATTAATCTCATTGAATATCTTTCAACAAGATCTAAGATTTCATTTTTATATTTTGTAGATTCAAGAATATTTAGATTTAAAGAGATCTAGTTGCTGTGGAGCGCCACACTTCGCCAGCAGTGAAAAATTAGAATAACTGACATTATAACAAGATCGATCATTAGATATGAGATCTAGAGATATCTGGTTGTGAAATTGTATTGTTGGCGAACTTTGGTAGACAAATACCAAGATATCTCGAAGCTTCTAGAAAAAACAAGAAGATATATAGATCAAGGGACAATAACTGGACTTTGATAGACAGTATCGGTTATGCGACCTTTATACATCTATCATAAAGACATTTATCGCTTATTCGACTGGAAATATGTAATTCAATTTTAGTAACCAGCTTGTTCGTAGTACTTGTGCGCACAATACTAGCATTGTGGTATCTTTAAAGGGCACTAATAAATTGCAACTGTAAACAACGCGATGAGGTTGTTATGGCTTCTGTGATAAAGATCTAGCCCAAAAAAGAGTCACTGATGAGCCGTGGAAAAGTGTCATCTCGAACATTCTTTAATAAATATTCTTCCACAGTGTGATAGCCTTACCTGTGGAATACAATGTTTACTATCTAGATCTTAGATTGTAATGGCCAGGGATCGTGGCTTATTGTTTACTTGTTCAAAAAAATTATTATAACTATAAAAGAAAGATGATCGAAGTTAATGAGTAAAATAGGACTTAAGTTCTACTTGTAATTTAGTTATAAAAAGGATAAAGAACAATAAGAAAAATGAGTGTATCCTCTGATGTTATCTTAATTTTGCCTGCTTCAGATATTATTAAGGCCACCCCAAGAACATTAATCAACTTGACAAAAATCTTAAATGACGGGTTTGCACAAGCACATAGACATAACTTATTAACCGGTGATAGAGTTAGTGACCCTAAATATTTCGTTCGTGATTTTGGTTTCGCTAAAGAATCTGAAAAGTGTGTTCTTTATCTTTACGTTGCAGCTGAAGCTTTGGATGACCCACAATTGAGCAAATACTTCAAAAAACTCGAAGTTCCAGATGTGGATACTAAGTACTACCTGGTAGATTCTACTCAACAACTTGATTGCATCTTCCCTCAAGATCTTGTTAAATCCACAATTGGTTATAAACCTTTTGAAGGTGATGATATCTATGAGATGACAGCATATACCTCTTTTGCTAAAGGTGCTGGTCCAAAAATATTCAACTTAACTGTCCCTCGTGTAAAACAGGTTTTAGCTTGTCGACAAGTAATCGCTCAATGTTTTGTCCCACATAACTTGGTAGGATACTATGAGAAGAAGCTTGGATTTACCGAATTATATAGAATCAAATATAAGAAGGATGATACTCCATTTCCTGACACTTTAAAATTTACTAAAGATTTTGAATATTCATCTTTAGGTAAGTATATTTGATAAGTTTTTTCACTTTCTTTTATTTTCAAAATTAACTATATTTAGATTTATGTATAATGCACTTAATTATTATAGAATATACATTCCCAACACCTGTTTAATAATTTTTATTAAAATCTGTCTGCTTTTTTTTCTTTTAATCTTAACGCCTGGTAATAACTGCCAGTTATTGGAAAGTATCTTGCATGTAAATGTGTGCCTAAGAAGAAGGGAATACGAAGTACTCAAGTTGAATAATATTAAGTGTAAGATATATATATTGTTGTTTACAATATTTGTATTGTAGTTATCCATGTGTATTTCTTAAAGTAGGATTTCTTTCCGTGTTTGGAAATGAGTGATTAGAAAGTAGTTTGCCATACTTTTTTAATAAGAATAAATAGTCGAAGATTTAAGTTAAGTAAACTATACTCACTTACCACAGATAATACCAGTATCAAATTTAGTGAACAAACAAGAAGTGATGACTTTAGTAGAAAATAATATCTTAATTTTACCAGCTACAAATTTGAAAAATGCCACTCCAAAGACAATTGAAAGCTTAACTGAAATTTCAAACTTAGGATTTTCTCCAGCACATAGACATAAACTAGTATCAGGAAATAGAATAAATGGGTCTGAAAACTTCTTCGTAGATTTTGGGTTTACTAAAAATATTGAGAAATGTCTTCTTTATTTCTACACCAAAGAGGATCCATTGTTAGATCCAAAATTGAAAAAATTCATTACTAGAATTGATATCCCAAATTCTTCACAAGAAACAAACTTCTTTATATTAGATTCTTCTAAACCATTAGATTATGTATTTCCTTTGGATTTTGCCAAATCTACAGTAGGATTCAAACCATATAAAGGTGAAAATGTATTTGAAATGACAGATTATGCATCTTTTGAAAAATGCTGTGCTGCTAAATTGTTCTGGGAGTGTTTACCACATTTAAGACAAGTACTACATTGCAAAACTGTTATTGCACAATGCTTTGTCCCTCACCATCTAGTAGAGCACTATGAGTCAGTACTAGACTTTAAAGAGATAGAAAGAGTCCATTTCACCAAAGATGAATGCAATTCAAATACTTCTGTATTCCCTAAAGGGCTTTATTTTCATGGAGACTTTGATTATTCTACACTTACAAAAGATATTTAAACATGTTGCCATACATAGTTAACAAAATGTTATACTGCACCAAAGCATGACACATGCAGCATTATTCACACTACGAAGGGAGCTTGGGTAAATGATCTATTAGAATATTTGATGGCAAGGGAAAGATCATGCGAACTCTGTTTCAACCCAATTTTATAAACTCTCTTAGTAGATTTATGTATTTTAGACTTCTTATTGTTTATTTTTATATAGAGAAAATAATACTATTTTATCATTTCAAGGGAAGTGAAAAAAAAGAGGTTAGTTTAAAAAAGCTTATTACTGGAGACATCTCCAAGTACCTCAACACATTTCATATAAATAGCTATGTTATATTCGATTCGACCTCTTAGCACATTTGTTAGACCCTCCTATCTAACCAACAATCTAAGGCACTTGTATTCTACTACTATAAAGAATGGGTCCTTTCGCCGCAAACAAACCAACATGATCCAAAGCTCAAGCTACTTTGACACTTCATCGTCAACAATAATTCAACCATATCATCCTATTGTTCAAAGTATACTGCGTGAACCTACAATAGTTATTGAACGTCGTATTGAGATGATGAATATATTTTTAGGTTTTGAACAGGCCAATAAATATGTGATAATGGATAGTATGGGTAACCGTATTGGGTTTATGCAAGAAAGAGATTTTGGTATTGGGAAGATGTTAATGAGACAATTCTCAAAACTACACAGACCTTTTACTGTCGATATTTTTGACAACTATGGTAATGCGATCATGACAATCAGAAGGCCATTTTCGTGGATCAACTCACACATCAAAGCTGTTCTCCCTCCAGTTAATATTGAACGTGGTGGTCAAGCAGTTGAATTTGATACTGCAGATGAACTGGTAGTTGGTGAATCTATTCAAAGCTGGCATTTATGGAGAAGACGTTATGATCTGTTTAACAAAAGTCAAAATAATCATGACAGTGAGACCAACAATGAAAACTTTGAACAATTTGGTGCAATTGATGCCCCTTTTCTATCCTTTGAGTTTCCTGTTCTTGATAGTCAGAATAAGATTATTGCAGGTGTTGACAGGAATTGGGTGGGCCTAGGCAGAGAGTTCTTTACAGATACAGGTGTGTACATCGTTCGCTTCGACTCGCAGTTAAGCTTGCAATCCGTATATCCAAACGAGCTGCTAAGTGACGAGAAACTAAATCTTGATCAGAGGGCTGTGTTACTTGCCAATGCAGTGTCAATTGATTTTGACTACTTTTCCCGTCATTCTAGAGGAGCTGGTGGTCTCTTCAGCTTTGGTTCTTACGATGAATAAGAGCAAACTTTTTACATTAAAAAAAAAGAAAAATACATTCACTACAACTTGAAAAGAGAAGTATATATATCTCTCAAGCTTCCTGCTTCAGTTGGCTATTCGTTCTTGAAATTATTGGTGTATGCAGCTTTTATGCGTCGTTTTGTAAATAGTTCACGCCGCCGCCTAAGGTGGAGGCTTTCCAAGAAGTTGTGCAAATTTCACCAGTAAAAGAGCATATAAACAAACTTGTATTTCACAGAATAACTTCTCATTAAATAACCCCTTCGCATCAAATTTTACTATACAATTCACTCCTAGGACTACAATTAGGTATTCCTTCAGGATAAACTTATATAAAGATAATATTTTGCATTTACCATGTTCGAACAATTAGCTATATTTAACCCACAAGGCTACGTGTTGTACCATCACAATCCACTAGGAAAGAAATTTCAAGAAGCCCAAATTAATACATTTTTGAATCAATTGATAGTATCTCCTGCCACCAAAAACAATGATATATCCAAGAAGTTTAGCGTGTTTAACATTGCTAACACGACGGAGGGTGCCAAAGGAATAAATAAGAATTTTTGTGCTATGTTTCACGTAAGTAAACAACCTGAATTGTACTTTGTTTTAACATATGGAGAATTATCCTTAGAATTGAATAAAGAAGCAGAAAATGTACTTAAGTTAGTTATAGATTTATGGGACTCACTAGAGATTTCTGAAACCATCACAGAGAATATGAAAAATCCACATTCTGCAAAAAATGATCATGGCCAAATCGACGTATTATATGGTTTAGATGAAGAACTTTCCAAATTCGATAAATACTTTAAAGCTAAATATGATATTTATTTAGAAGAACATAAGAATGAAGGATTAGCAAATGAAGAAAAAGAAAATAATAACCAATCAACACCTAATAAGGCTATACATAAAAGAGTTAAGGAAACCAAAAAATTAACTCCATCACAAGGTAGAAAATGGGGTCGTAATGGTATGATGGAAGAAATAACCGTTACAGAAGCAAACAAATTAGATTTTTCAGAGTCAGATAAAGAGGCTACTTCTCACTTGAATACACCAGAACCATTGGTTGAAGATATTAATTATGGTAATAGAACTAAATCCGGTGACTTTTTGATTAAAGAAATTGATGATTTACTGGCATCATCTAGTAAATATGATGAAATTGCTAATAATGAGGATAATGGCTATATCAACTCCGCTTTTGGCTTTTTACAACGTAAATTTTTGGGTAATAAAAATATCACAGATAAAGATTTAGATAATGTCTTAGATAAGCTTAAGAAACAATTAATTTCCAAAAATGTAGCACCAGAAGCAGCTGATTATTTAGCCCAACAAGTTTCAAGAGATTTAGTTGGCTCTAAAACTGCAAATTGGACAAGTGTTGAGCATACCGCTCGTGATTCTTTGACAAAAGCGTTAACTCAAATTTTGACTCCAAACGTTTCTGTAGATTTATTACATGACATTCAAAAGAAAGTAGGCAAACGTGACACCGAGGGTAAGAAGCAACCATACGTTTTTTCAGTTGTCGGTGTAAATGGTGTTGGTAAATCAACCAATCTATCTAAATTGGCATTTTGGCTATTACAAAATAATTTTAAAGTTTTAATTGTCGCATGTGATACTTTCAGATCTGGTGCAGTAGAACAATTAAGAGTACATGTTGATAATTTAGCTCAATTAATGGATGAATCATATGTCCGTGGTAGTAAAAACAAAAGGGGTAAATCTGGTAATGAATACGTTGAATTATTTGAAGCTGGTTATGGTGGTTCAGATCTTGTTACCAAAATTGCCAAGCAAGCTATTAAATATGCAAAAGATACTGATTTTGATATCGTTCTAATGGATACCGCTGGTAGAAGACACAACGATGCTACTTTAATGTCTCCTTTGAAGGCATTTGCTGAACAAGCTAATCCTGATAAAATTATCATGGTTGGTGAAGCCCTTGTTGGTACCGATTCTGTCCAACAAGCTAAAAACTTTAATGATGCATTTGGTAAAGTGAGAAATCTAGATTTTTTTATTATATCAAAGTGTGATACTGTTGGTGAAATGTTGGGTACTATGGTAAATATGGTATATGCAACAGGTATACCGATATTATTCGTAGGTGTTGGTCAAACTTACACAGACTTAAGAACTTTAAGTGTTAAATGGGCAGTTAATACTCTAATGTCCTAACTTCCACTAACTTAATTTATTTAATGTACTGATTGTACTAATTGTAACTGTATTATATAGATACCTTTGGGTCAAATTTTAATATAATAGTCTCAAAAAAGAAATTTATTTTTTGTTAAATATATACATATATATTAATGTATAGGCTTACTATGATTCCTCTCGAACGTCAATTACCTTGATATTTGGAGAAAACTTAACATGCCCACTGACCGGAACAACTGTTTCCACTTTTACCTCGGGCATGTTTGGTTCAGGCCCTTCTGTTATTTTATCAATAAAAGTTGCAGATTCATGACCAAGAATTACATGTAATAAAAGCAAAGCACCTGGCTTGGATAACACTAAACTATTTTCTTTACAAAATGATGCAGCAACACAATCTGGGCAACCGCTTTCACATGGGCATTCTTCAATCCTCTCTAATGCTCCTCTCAATATCTCATCAATATTTTCAAAAGCTTTAATTGACAGACCAGAACCATATTTCCCACCTCTTGAATCGGAGAATATAAGACGAGCAGGCCTTATTCTAGCAGTTTGTCTTGTAGCAAACTCCTTCTCTGGTGCTTTACATTCTGTTTGAATTTCTTCAACACCAGCTACTATGAATCTAGGTAATAGGCCAATAATTGCATGCTCAGCAGCATGGATTGCTCCAGCTAAACTCAAGTTTTTCTCCTTACATAAATCTACAGCTTGAGAGGGAATATCAATCCAGAACCCTTTCGAGTTTATTATTACTGGAGGGTTATGTGTCTCGACAGCATCTATAATTCTTTTTAATTTATCAACCTTGAAATATCCGAAAACAATAATCGTAGTTTGGATTTGACCAAAATATATAGGAATATCACTCCCTTTTATCGATCTTACAATCTCAGCTACCTGTGGATCTACATCAGTAAAATCACGCTGACTAGTAACCCAGTCAACATCAACACGTTGAACTGTTGCATATCTTTCATCTGGATTAAATTCTTTTACTAAATATGGATAACCTTGATGGATAAAAATAGCACCATCATATAAAGTAAAACTTGTTCTACTTGTTTCAATTTCTTCAATCACAGTATTTCTGCCATTTGTAAGGTCCACAACAGCAAATTGATCTTCTTCTACACCTCTTAAAGAAACGAGTTTTGAAGGCCAAGGGAGAAATTTATTAGAAGTATGATAACCTTCAGGACTATCTTGTAATTTCTGTGTACACAATTTTGTAAGAAACTCATCATTGAAATATTTAGTATCACGATCCAATATGATTGGCAATTCAAAAGCAGCACATTGTATATGACCTTCAAGAATCAATTGGTTATCAAGATCTAAAACCAATTCCTGATACATTTCACTATTCTCATGTTCTAATAATAATTGAGGATGAGCGACATAATGTTGATCCACTGGGGAATCACTTGCAACAACGATAGTCATTGAATCATTATTTCTTCTACCAGCTCTACCACTTTGCTGATGGAAATTAGCTAAGGACATTGGAAACCCACACATTAAAACGGTATCTAATGTACCTATATCAATACCCAATTCTAAGGCATTTGTTGAAATGACAGCTCTAAGATTACCATGAAACATTTCTCTCTCAATCTTACGTCTATCCTCTGCAGAATAACCACCTCTATATGCCATAACATCATGCAATAAGTCTGTCCTTCCCATTTCTTCTAAAATATTAATAACATCTCTCATTAGTAATTCACATACCCTACGAACGTAGCAGAATGCAATTGTTCTAACATTATTTAACATTAGCTGTACTAATATAATTGCACTTGCTTTGATAAAACTTTCTCTCTTTCTTAAATGTTGTGCTAATGTTGGAGGGTTCCATATCACCATATGCTTATTACCTCTTGGGGAACCATCTTCGTGAATAAGTACGACATCATCAATTCCAAATATTTCTTTCATATGCTCGATAGGTTTCTTAAGTGTCGCAGAACAAGAAACAAATTGTATTGAAAAATTGTTATAATATTCTCTACATAATCGAATCAACCTTCTCATAACAAATGCAACATGGGAACCAAATAGACCTTTGTATGTGTGAAGTTCATCTACCACTACCAATTTTAAGTTATATAGAAAATGTTTCCAATTCGGATGCCCTGGTAAAATACTGGCGTGAATCATATCAGGATTTGTAAAAATTACTCTTGCATTTTTACGAACAAATCTTCTTTGTTCAACTTCTGTATCACCATCATATGTGTCAGCTACTATATGATTTAATCCTGGAATTTTTCTTAAAAGAGCTTGGAATGCACGCTTTTGATCCTGTGCAAGAGCTTTAGTTGGAAAAATATACATAAATGTAGATTCAGGATCTTTTAGCAAAAAATCTATTGCTGCTAATTGATAAATTAAAGATTTACCCGAAGATGTTGAAGTTGTAATTATTACATTTTGTCCTGAATGAACAGCATTGATTGCATCTGCTTGATGGGTATAAAACGATGTATATTCAAGAGCTTGAAGAGCCTGTGGTGAAATTTCAAAATTTAAACTTTTGAATTCAGCCATTTTTGCAGGTATTATAAGATGATCTTTTATCTGGCTATTATAGTGCTCCATCCTTTTGAGCTTCTGTATCATATTTCCCATCGATATCGTTTCTCCATCTAGATTTTCGAGGTCAGGATCATCTAGAGATTCTTTAGCTTTAAGCATTTGTTCAATTGGGTCAGTATATTCCTTTTTTTGTGGTATTATTTTCCTGGCTTCTGATAAAAGTGTTTTATATGGGTCATCATGAGTATCTATAAATCTCTGTAGAGCTTCTTCAAAATTAACTTTTCTTTTAGAAATCATTTTTTTCATTTCTTCCACTGTAATATTTGGTAGCCTTACATTAGTTAAAGGTCCATCAGTTTTCCATGATCTTTTCAAAACACCATCAGTAAATTCGAATATTAGTATTTGGGTAGGTCTATTTTGGCTATTATATTCACTGTCTAAAGCTTTCAATTCAAAAATATCATTATCTTTCATTTCATATCCTCCATTATTAAAATCAAAATTTAATTTTTCATGATTAAATTGGTTCTCATCAACATATTTAAACATACAATCTCTAGGCATAATAACGACAACTTTGGCAAAATCTAGTTCAGTTACATCTCTTTTAATGGCTGTTTTTATTTGGGTTGATAAAGTATCAAAAGTTGGTATGATATGCTTTCTACATAACAGAAAAGTATAAAATGTGTTCAATCTGAAGAAAAACTGTTTAAAAGTTTTGAACTCATCTGGTTCACCAGAAATATCAGATGTAGCATTCTCCTGCAACTTTATCTTCTTAGTACGTGGTCCTTCATTTTCATTAGACATTTTCTAAACTGTAAGTTGGAGCTACTCATAAAAATGTTGTTAATTTTTTTCTTTCTCTTTCTCTCTCTCTCTTTATTAGAAACAGGGTATTGATTAACGGTGATTTTTTCATTAAGAAGTGATGAGTCGTTGAACGCTTAAAGCATAATCGTTTCTTTATATATTTCATAATACATATAATTCGTAATTAAATAAATTATTTTTGAATAAATATCGTGTGTTAATTAGATACAAGTTAAGGAGTACTATTGTCAAAGGTATCATCTGGGATTGGGATATGTTCTTGAGGTAATAGTAAAACAACGTCAGAATCATCTAGTAGTGGTTTGAATGGAGTTTTTGAATCAATTGAAGGGAAATATCTCAAATACACATGACGGCTTACAATATAACCTAGTAAGGAACCAATGATGACATCAATGAAATGATGTCTGTAATCTTGTGTTCTAGAAAGAGCAATCAAAGCAGCACCTACGAGGGGTAAGAAAGCTACAAGTTTTCTCCAAACACCTACATGCGATTGTTGTGTTAGTAATTGGCCACATAGCCACATATATAGGAAACCAAGACCGGAGAAACTTTCACTTGAATGACCTGATGGAGTTGTTCTAAATCCCTCTAGTAATTTCTCCGAATTTGTAGTTGTACATGCCTCTTGAGCGGTATATAAAGTATCTCTTTTTAATCCATCTTTCAATTCACAACGTTCTAAGAAATCTGGTCTTAATCTGGCAATCCAATTCTTGATATAGTTTGTTATTAAAGTATTTAAAGTAATAGTCATAGTTAAACCAAATATTGAAACATAAAGAAGATAAATTCTATGCCTTGGGTCAGCAAATAATAAAATTAAAGGAATGATTATGAGTATTGGGACGAAATAAGAATAAAAGAATAGCATTGAATCATTGACACGTTGATGTTCAGCATAAGGATGTGATATAGACAAATCATTAATATAAAACTGTCTTTGAAATGGCTCTTGAAAATAAACTGGAACATTGAGTATGAGCAGGACAATTAATAATAAAACATCAGGAATCATCCATTTTTTGTATGACGAGGAGCTTCCAAAGATACCAGTATCTGAGAAATTCAGAGAGAATCTGTTCAAGGGTATCATAAGCAATAGATATTAATATAAAGGTGGCGAATTGCAATTTATTCCCTTTGAATAGCAAAATAATGAGAACAAAAAAAGAGTTGAAATTAGTTATTAAATGTCAAATATGAAGAAGTTTCTTAGGTATGATTGAATTGACAATACACCTTCTGTATATAAATATTTAAAGCCTGATTTGATCTAATACTAATAAATACCTTGAAGGTAAACAGGCCATCTAGTCGGACTCTTTGCAATCTTCAAGAGACACGAAAGTTTATTTTTTCAAGATCAAGCTAAATCTGAAAGCCATTTGCAAGATCACGAAAAACCAGATCTTTAACTAAGCAGAATACAACTTCAATAATGCAGCACTTATATTATTACATTATAAATGCTAAGAACAAATATACAATAAGAAAACGAAATTATTTACATTATACTCTCATTCAGGAGAAAGGAGGGTGGTTGCTACTTCGAAAATGACTAACCAGAGTTCGTGAAATAAACAATATATCAACTTACCTTGGGCTAAAAGAGGGATATACATTTTACAATACTACCTGATTAACCTGCATTGCATTCCAATGGATATACTCGAAGTGAGATTCATCATGTTCTTCTTATATTGCATTTAATATAAAGCTTAACTGGCGATATTTTTTTAAAAAGCTGGGGCGGGTAATCTCGCGAAAGATCAGGAGCGGTCAGCGGCTAAAAAACGATCTTCACAGGAAATCTAAGATCAAATTATTATTTGAAAGTGGATAGTGATTGGGATATAAGAGGACTTCTGTACGATTGGTGCTTATCCAGAGTGCTGTATACCTCTACGGGAAGGATTGTGTGTGTGTGTTATATTCTCTTTTTCAGTTGCTGAGGAATGTCGAATTTCTTTAGAGATACATCTCTTGGTTTCAAGCCAAAACATAACATATTTCAGAAGCTACAAAGGATTGATGAAGGGAAGGAGCAGAATCAAGAGCGGGTTCAACCACACTATCCGTTTTCCGATGACGATAGCACTTCTTTGATGGAAGGCGTATTTTTTGCAGATACTGCAAATACTGATACTACTAGTAATTCAACAAACAAAAATATTAATTCTAAAAATTCTTCAAATATATCTAACATTAATACTAGTACTCCTGAGAAGCAGCAACATGGGGTCGGCAGGCCAATTACTGATGAAAGTGAAATTGAGATCACAGAGGTTCGAGATGTGGAAAATCATGAAGAAGCAGCTGATAAAGAAAATGAATCTGCAAGTCATGCTGAGCGAAATGACTGTAATACAGGTAAGGATTTTACCACTTCTAACGATGTTTTGTTGGAAGCTTTTACCAATACTCAAAGAATTTGTTCGAAACTTAAACATGATTTGCAATATGAGCAAACAAATAATGCAAAATTGAAAAAACAGATTGTTCTTTATCAAAATGATATAAAAAAGTTAGAAGATAAAATTTCGACTCATCGTGATTTCTTAAAGTCTTTGGAAGATAAATCTTTAAATTTATCAGAACAAAAAAAAGTAGATGGAAAAATTATTGAAGATTTAAAATCTAGTAATTCAATTATCCTTGGAAAGTTAAATGACTACAAAACAGATATCTCAGCAATGAAAACTGCATTTAGCAACTTTGATAACTGGAAGAAAGATATGGAAACTGAATTAGGTAAGAAATCTAAAGAGATTGTATATTTGAAAAAAGAACTTGATGAATGTTCTGGTCAATTGACTGAAGAAACGATTAGAAATGATACATTATTAAGTGAATTATCTTCAAAACAGACAGAATTAACAAAAAATCTTGATATAAATAAAAATGAGATTCAAGATGTCTTTAAGGAGAAATTTTTTGAATTTGAAAAATCATTTGAAGATCATTTAACTGATGAATTGAATAATAAAGTAATAGAACCAAACAATCTTAATAAAAATGAAATTACGGAAAAAATGGATCAACATTTCGAGAAAACTCTATCAAATATTAATTCAGATATTAATCAATTAAGTATTTCTCTTTCTGAATTGTATATTTCAAATTTTAATGAGAGTAGTAAATCACATCAAGCAACATCTGTCGAAGTTAAAGAATGTTTTTCAAATATAACCCAAGCTGTTGCAGACTTAAGGACTACATGGAAAGATGAGCTTAATTGTATTTCAACTTCGAATGACAAAAATATGAATGATTATAATACAACAGTTAATGGTGGTATTAAATCTATATTTGAATCTCTGCAAAGTATCAAGGAAGATCTTAAAATGGCAACGACTTATGAGATGACAATTAAAAACCTTGAGAAGCAAATTCATGAGTTAACATCACAAAAATTACAATGTTTGACTTCATTAGGTATAAAAGAAGCAGAATATGAAGATATTAATAAACAGTTAACAGAATTAAAATCAGCCAATGTGAGAAATATAGAAGTAAAAGAAGATTTAATTGCTCAGATTAATAATTTGACTTCAACTATGGAAAAATTAAACCTTGAAATATCTAGATTACAAAATGAGAATTTAACTCTAGTATCTAATTTTGAAAATAAGCTCAGTGCTCAACAATCTATTATTAATTCATTGACATCTGAAAATGATTTACTTAAACAGACTTCGACTAATTTAGAAGAAAGTAGGAAAAAGGAGGAAGATGAGAGATTATCATATCAAAATTCTGTTAAAAGTCTTACTGATCAACTACATAAACTGAATGTAGAATTAGTACAAATGAAAGCCACAAGTTTAGAATTTGATAAAGAGAAAAGAATACTACAAGAGCAATTAGATTTAGAGAAGGTAAAATGTCAAAATGAAATTTCAGATCATGAAGCATTTATGAGAGATTTCCTAGTCCAAAAGGAGAAACTAAGATGTCTAGAAGCTGACAAGAAAACTTTTGCAGTTGAGAAATTAAATCTTAATGAAAAAATTGATATTCTTAAAGCTAGCAAAGAGAAATTGGTATCAGAGATATCATTCTTGAAAAGGAATCATGCATTAAAAGAAGAAGAATATAAGAAAAAATTTGAAGATAGAAAACTTGAAAAAGAAAGTGATGAGTTAGAAATAATATATGGAAATAAAGTAGCTGAATTTGATGAAAATAATGATATTGAGCTATCTGATAGGGAAATATCTGAACATGTATACCAAAACGAAAATAGTAAAGATGCTAAAGAAATGTTACAATTATATCCTCAACATGATAATAAAAAGGGAAAATCTCAAAGAAAAAACAATGATTCTATATCGAATAAAGTGATAACTAATTCTGATAGAAACGATAGAGTAGCAGAGGTCGAGAAATCGTTTAAGAAGGGCCAAGAACAAAGCAAATCAAAACTGAAGAAATTGCAGACTAAAGATGAAACCTCGAAGTTTTTTAAGAGAGATATAGAAATTGATAAGAGATCGCAACAGAATGGCAAATCAAAACAAATTGATAAAGCTACAAATATAGTGCCAAGTAAATCAAATAATAAAACTTTAGAAAAAGTTATCAAAAAAAATACCATTAAATATTCTAAAAGAAAGATGAATAATAATATTCTTGATGAGTTTGATTTATCATCCTCTATGAGTGAAGATTTAGAAAATACGGTATCTTCTCAAAAAAGAGTGAAAACCAGACAGACGACAAGAATTGAAAATATGGCAATTAGTTCAATGTTTGTTCCAAGAAAAAAATTATTGCTATCTGATGATGATCCCTCTAATGAAACATTTATTAATAAGGGTTGTAAAAAAAAGATATGAAGCTATGGCAAAAACATTTTAATTGTTGGATATATACATATAAATAGTCTATATAAATTTATCCTAGCTTAAAAAAATAATGGTATGAATATATTAGTATGGTGCAAGTAATAGGTATTTATTTATAGGGAATAAGGCAATGCAAAACAATATCATTGCTTCATTCAAATTTCTTCAAGTTTTCAATAAGAACCTCTTCTGGCATTTTGTGGAAAACCTTAGTAGGCTCTACTTGGTAACTAGTATCTTCGATATGCAACACTGGAATATCAAAGCAGTACTTTTCCCACCAGTCTTTGTTCTCTGGTTTTGTTATATCTACCACTGAGTATCTATCGATCAGCTTTGCCTGTTTGAAAGGCTTTTTAGCTAACACACCCAGGATATTCATCTTAGCAATGT
Organism: Yueomyces sinensis; assembly: GCA_030581855.1. Classification (NCBI taxonomy): domain Eukaryota; kingdom Fungi; phylum Ascomycota; class Saccharomycetes; order Saccharomycetales; family Saccharomycetaceae; genus Yueomyces; species Yueomyces sinensis. Next base: position 24,139 of record JAKTVU010000086.1, read on the forward strand.
TACACAATCCACAACCATTCTTGCTGAACAATGTGAGCTTAGTGTTGCTGTACAGTAGTCGGAATGAAGTGGTGCTAAAGAGACGGACCGGCCTTATGAGAATGCGATTACTAAGCATCTTTGAGAGAGCAACAGTATGGATATGACGTAACAAAGGCCCTTTGTGCTATCGTTCAGTTGGCAATTGTGGGGAAGTTAGTTCAGATCTATTAATATCTGGCAAACTTTAAAATTCAATATTTAATGTTGGTTGTTAGGGGAGAAAGGTCCGGTTCACACTGCACCGAAGATATTCAATTTCAAGGGAGCCAATGTGTACAATTTGAAAAATTGTTGTATAAAACACGAAAATTAGTGATGAGAATCAGTCCAATGGTAATGAAATATCCATTATATATCACTCTATTTACATATATTTGTATATATATTAATATATTTATAAAAAAAGATAAGTGTAACAACTAAAAAATAAACATGCCATTGTCACAAGTTGAATTGAAAAATATTGAAAACAACATCATCAAGCTTTTAAAAAATGAGATTGGACCAATCTTGAAGGAGCTAACCGGTACTAAATTTGATAGTTATGATGATAAAGCTAATGCAGTTGATTTGGTAACTGAGACTGATAAGAGAGTTGAAGGGATAATCAAACAGTTTTTAGTAAAAAATTATCCAACTTTTAAATTCATTGGTGAAGAGAGTTATATTAAAGGTGTAACTCAAGTTACTGAAGATCCAACATTTATTGTTGATCCAATTGATGGTACTTTGAATTTTATTCACGGTTACCCATTTAGTTGTACCTCTATTGGTTTAACTGAACATGGTAAGCCAGTGGTTGGTGTTGTATATAACCCTCATTTAGATCAAATGTTTCATGGTTCTAAGGGCAATGGTTCTTATTTAAATGATACAAAGATTCAGGTTAAATCAAGACCATTAATTTTACAAAAATCATTATTTGCATTTGAAGGTGGTGCTGAAAGAATTGATGAACCAGGATCTAATTTTGATATTAAGATGGGTACATTACGTAATTTGTTAAAACAAAATGGTGCATTTATGCATGGTGTTAGAACACATGGTAGTGCTGCTTTAAACATTTGTTATACTGCTACTGGTATGTTAGATGTTTATTGGGAAGGTGGTCCATGGGCTTGGGATGTTTGTGCAGGTTGGTGTATTTTAGCTGAAGCTGGCGGTATTCTTGTTGGAGGTAATCCAGGTGTATGGAATGCAGGTGTCGATGAAAGATGTTATTTAGCTGTAAGAGGTGGTACTGATGAAGCAGATCAAAAGAAATTCATTGAAGAGTTCTGGAAGAATATCCCTGGTGAATTAAAGTATTAAATATCGTAATAATATTTTTTTGAAAACTTTATAAAGATATATAAATATATTAGTAGATATGAAATTAAAATCATTAATAATTATCGTTCGTTTTTTTTTTAAGAAAAAAGGGCATTAAATACATAATATCTGAGAAATATGTAGATTATTTCAGATTATTATCAATTTGGATAGTAATACCACCATCAGTGTTCTTAACAATCTTGACAGCAGTAAGATCTTTAACAATAAAATCAGCACCTGCATCGATCAACACTTGTTTATCATATGTAGAAGTAATACCAATAGTATAAGCACCGATAGATTTACCAGCTTTAATACCAACTGGTGCATCTTCAAATACAACAGTTTTAGTATTCTTAAATTGTTTATGTAATTTATCACATAATTGGTTTGCAGCACTTTGGTAACCTTCAGGATCTGGTTTACCATTTTTAACATTAAAAGCAGTTATGAATACATCAGGTTTACCTATATCTTTTAGAATAGTAAAAAACCAAGAGAATGCTAAATTTGGTGATCCAGAAGTGACAATAGCCCATTTACGTGGATTAACCTTTTCACCGGATTCAGTATTTTTATCTAAAGACTTTAAAAGATCTTCAGAGCCTGGAATCAAAGAAACACTCTCTAGATAATCATTAGCCATTGAAGTTTCCAATTCAATAACAGCTTTATTATCTGTATTATCAAGATTTGGAAAGAATCTGGCGAGCATCTCGTTACTTCTAGAACCATGAGAGTGTCTAAACAGCTCATCTGCATCAACATTGTGCAATTTACAAAGTTTTCTCCAAGCTTTTTCTGCAGCATAGGTAGTACTAACAATAGTACCATCTAAATCGAACAGACAGTAATCGACGATTATGGAATTGACAGTCATTGGGCAATTGTTTCTAACGTTTTATTGGTCGCTATAACCTTTCTATATCCCTTTGTCTATCAAATAATAGCAAGATCTACGGTAGGCATCTTCTCTCAACCTCTCTATTTATAGTTCACAATTTTTCAAACTTGGCCCTGTTTTAAAAATAAACGGGGATCTGTTTTCTCGAAGATTTCGCGGGGACTCTTTGCTGGGATAATTTGTGGAAAAAGTTTCGTGCAGTGACCAGTTGTGGAATAGAAAGTAAGCGAGTAGTTATAAATATAGTAGGCAGTAGTTAAAGCTATTGCCGTATGGTTCAATATAATATTTACTCTTAGTGATATAGA